>JAOEGT010043218.1:0-21827 GCA_025447795.1 Speoplatyrhinus poulsoni | reverse complement strand
TCCCTTGCTGAAGCTGCTGCCCCCGCGACCCGACTCCGGATAAGCGGGAGAGGATGGATGGATGGATGGATGGATGGCACAGTAAATATTTGGCTTGTATACTGTAAGAGCAGAGAGGGAAGCTTCAAATTAATTCTCTATTGTCTCATTTCAAACCCAGAATAGACGCTGTGAGTGTCTAAACTCATTCTCCATTTACTGTGTTATGGTGGCATGTGCTGGGATACTATTATGACCATGAGTCTGTGGGAGGGGGGATTAAATGATTTTATATATTTTTAGGTCATTCAGATATATTGCACATTCATGAGCATCCTTTACTCGAGCATTCTACATCTAAACGGTTCCCAGTGTACTGTGAGTGGGTTGCAGCCATCGCCACTACAATACATTGCATTAAGGGCACTATATTGTGGCCTACCTGTGAGCACCTGGGGTGTAGCAGAGTGGGGGATGGTGGCAGCGTCTTGAGGGATGGAGCTCATGTCAGGTTCTGGGGTACTGCTGGGCGGAGAGATAGCCAGAGGAGTCATGACCATCCTGGGCTTTAGCTGAGAAGAGAAAACGCACTGACTCCTCTTCCAGCACAAGATGATGAACAGCGTACTAAATGCTGCAGTAACCTGCACTCCCTCTGACCCACTGAACACAGGCAATTACAGGCATTGCTTGTCTATATTTAGTGGTTTATAAATAACTGATTCCACTATAGCTGGTGGCAGCAGGACAAAGGCTGCAGACACACTGAAGCAAACAGAATACAAGGGCATGAAAACTGTGTATACACATATACACATGTATATTTAATAAACCAGCTGCACAATCTCCATCTCCTCCTTGTTCCCCAGCTGGCTGACCTTGAAACCGGGCTTTCTCCCCCTCTTCTTGGGCACTTTGAGAGGAGGGAGGGACTCCGGGTAGTGGTTGGGAAAATCCATCTTGGCGACATTGCGGAGCGGGGGTCTCCCTCTCTTTCTGCCTGGGATCTTCCCTGACTGACTGGGCAGGAAGGATGGAGTCACAGCAGCTGATTGCATTTCACTGTTGCTGTCGGCTTTCTGTGCTGTTGCCGCAGGTACACTCATTTGGAGCTGGAGAGGGTAGGTGTGTGTATGTGTGTGTGTGTGAGGGGGAGACACACAGGAAATAAACAACCACCAATCACTAACAGACGAATACATCACATGCATCAAATGTACAGGCTGTGGTTAGTAGCACAGTGTTTCCCATCCATAACAATCAAAAATGCATTATCTTAATATGGTACAACCATACCACTGATGCAGAGCAGGAGAGTGGGAATAAAGGGCTTGATGGGGAATAAAACAGCAACATTAGCTGCTCACAGAATACACAGAGCAATGCTGCCGAAAAGCAGCATTTAATAGAGAGCCATAGTCAAACAAAACAAAGGCAGCCATGCATCAACTCTGGAAGAAACAGCACCTCCACCCTGCCATTAAACACTACAGACCACAGGGTCTTCTATTACCTGATGTATTCTATTGAGAATGCCTGAGTGAGACCCAAGCCCTTTTGTCTTAGATTATAGAAGCCTAGATATGGCTATAAGGTAGAAAGCTATCACATTTATGTGAAAGCCATCTTGCTCCGGCTACAATATCTCTCCACTCTCCGTCTCTGTAGTGAATACTGCTGCCGCCGCTGCTGTTTGGCACACGGGCTGCAGACATCTCATTAGACTAATGCATTCAGCAGTGGCAGAGGGAGGGGAAGATTGACTTCACCATGGCTACAAAGCTATGAATTACCATTATGGTGACAGCTTTTACTGATGTTTAAAAAAAAGCTGCAAGGAGAGAAAAATGTGGCACGTGCACGTTCAGCTAGCTACATCTAACCAACAAGCCGTATCCTCAAAATTATAGCATGCATCTTTTGACCGTAAGCATATTTTCCGATTTTCCGATCGCCAAGTACACTGTGGAATATGCAAACATTTTTCTTCTTAGTGCACTTACCATCCGAAATCGAGGGGTTGCAGGAGAGTCCCTTTCCTTTGCTGCGCTGTCTTGCTTCCAATAGCAAAGCGATTTTCAAAGCAAGGCAAATTCCACTGTAATGCTCAGTCTACTATGGTAATACTGTGTGCTTGTGTATGAGCGAGAGGGAGAGAGAGCGAGAGAGAGAGAGAGAGAGAGAGAGAGAGAGAGAGAGAGAGAGGGAGGGAGGGAGGGAGGGAGGGAGATAGGGGGTAGGGGGCTGAGCATGAGCGAGAGGCTCCTCTGTTGTCATAGCAACAAGCCTGTAAAGCCTGTAACACCCTTCCTCATGTTTGGTCTGCAACAAACTCTGAACTGGGTTTTTTATAATTAGAATGAGGTCCGTCCATGGCTCTTTATGGTGTTATGGTGAATATATTGGGAATACATTATTAATGGGCTAGTGCTGTTGTGTGCACTCATATTGATATTCTGACTGGAACCAATTTAAATTCATATTAGGATAAATAGTGCAAGAGAAATACAATACAGAATAATTTATTACAACATACTACTGTATTAAGTACAGTAAAATGCTCTAGCGCATATGGCCTTTATGTATATTTAATAATTATGCAGTTAAGAATATTGGCAAAAAATGGTACCCTTACTAAAACATTACCGAAACAGCGCCATCTTTTGGACAAAGTAGGTTGAGAAGATATTTAGAAAAAATTGAAATCAAGATGGCGGCGTCCATACCGCTTTCTTTAAAGATGTCACCCTTGGCGCCTGGGTTAAGATATATTGTAAAAGATCAATATTCGGCAAGAACAGTATTAAAGGCTTTGACAGACATTTGCAGACGAGGTGAGACTGTTGTTTTGGTGAGTTGTTTTGACAGATTTAGCGTGACACCTAGTCTGACTGGTCGATTAACATGTCACTGTTCTTTCAGGTTATTCACATTACGTAATCTGTTGTTTGAAGTTAGAACCCATGGTATAGTATGCTTTACGGTAGCCTACATTTTGTAAAGTAAACCAGAGACACTATAAGGATTTATACTGTTTGTTTCTAGGTTACTAATGAACAGTTAACACGTTTTATCCTCTCGATATGATCCACAAGACATCAGCTTGTTGCAGGACTTCAATGTGTGACCTTCCCCCAAGGGTACACGGCAAGTGCCCCGCAGGTGCCGGTAGATGAGGACGGACCTCTGGAGCAGTACAACAGCCTTATCAGGGATGGCGTTCTGCATGAGGATCAACATCAGAAAGCCGTGCTTCAGAAACTGGACCAGATGCAGAAAACTCTGAGCGGGTACACAAACACACCAACTTCATTATTTTCTAAGGTATTGAGATGGAAAATATACGTACTTTGATGCATTGTTGTGTATGTTACGTTTTCTGACTAAGGCATATAACAACATTGTTTTTTATTATTTTAGTTCTTTACCAAACATAAGCCGCCTAAAGGGTACTACATCTATGGAGATGTAGGTAAGTATTTTGGATGATCCTTGATTTTGAATTCTAGCAAATTGTGCAGTACATTATTGTTCGGTACACAACGTGTTTTTTCACGTTTTACATTCACAGCATACCAGATTTATTTTGTGCCTCAGGTACAGGAAAAACAATGGTGATGGACATGTTTTATGCACATGTTCAGGCTAAAAATAAGAAGAGGGTTCATTTCCATGGCTTCATGTTGGACGTACATAAGCGTGAGTAGTCTTTAAATGTTTACCATGCAAGACAGTGACACATTTATGTAGTAAAAGTGACAATAACAGGCAGAAAGAAAATGAATGATGAATGGTACATTTGCTTTTAGTTTTTAGACTGTTGACTTGTGCTAGGAGTATATATTTCTCAAATTTTGGCCTGTCTTCATTGAATACCAATTAAATTCAGAATCTATATTAATTATTTAAAATATATATATATGTGTATATAATTATAATATATAACTAATATATAATTAGTAACAAATATAACTGTATCAGCAAGACAGCACTCCATACACAGTTCAATAGACTGAGGGGTTTCGCTATAAGCAGCTTCTCTGGTATCACTAGTGCTAACCGGAAGTGTCATCTATGACAAAGTGAAATTGTGTTTAAGTGGTCCATCTAGTTCACAAACAATGACAGATAAAAGGAACTCTGTATGTATGTATTTATACAAGCCCTTTTAAGAAGAACAGCATGCATTTTAAAGCTGTGTACATTTTATATAATTGTAGGTATTCATCGGCTGAAACAGAGCATGCCAAATAGGAAAGCGGGGAAAATGGCTAAATCCTATGATCCCATTGCACCGGTAGCAGAGGAGATCAGTGAGGAGGCCAGCCTGTTGTGCTTTGATGAGTTTCAGGTTCAGCATCTTTGACCACTCTATAATTACTGTATAGTAGGAATGTGTAATTCATATAAATTACAACAATATTATAACTTGTATTTGGAGATTAATTTACAGCATTTAGCAGACACTTTAATTAAAAGCTAATTACAATTAATACATATGTCAATAGCTGAATGCTGTTGTCAATAGCTTTTTTGCATGTTTTACTCTATGCAATAGTAATGTTTTCTAATGTTGCAGGTGACTGATATTGCTGATGCTATGATTCTCAAGCAGCTTTTTGAGAATCTTTTTCTGAATGGTGTTGTAGTTGTAGCAACATCCAACCGCCCCCCGGAAGGTGAGACATGTGGTCTCACGATTCTTAGAGTGATTCTCTCTGCCATTTAGAATACAATTGTCAAAATGGCCCATGTGCAACCTGATAAAGAGTTGTTGTTTTTTTTCTTCTCCCTAGCTCCATTTTAATTTTGCAGAGAGTATCAGTCTGGACCCCTCAATGCACAAGCGTTTGTCCACCGTGTAGAAAACAATCGTGCCAATCATCGGCCAGCTGTAGCTTTTCCCAAGATGACATCAGCGTTTGTACGTTTCAGTTTCACTGGCGCTCTAGCTGATTTTATAATATAGTCCAATTGGCTGAGATAAAGGTAGTTTGTCCAAGCGTATGTAAGGAAGTTTGATTGAAATGTATTGTCACCTCCTTTATGACAAACTATTCTGAATTGAGTGGTTCCAGACCGATACTTGTGATGAAGTCAAACAAGATCAGGGTGTTATCACGACTCACAAGGATATGTTTTTCCCCTCTAGACTTGTATAAAAATGGGCTGCAGAGAGTCAATTTTGTGCCTTTCATTGCTGTATTGCAGGTAAGAAAAAGTATATCAAAGGTATTGGTATTCCCTTATGTATTATTAAGAAGCATAATGATTCAGCAGAATTATCTTTCTAAATCCCTCAATGGAGAAGAGCTATTTTACATTAAGACTAGCAGTCATGTTAGTTTGATTTTTAACCTGAAGCAACGCACAAACCTCATGCGTGTCTGTACATTACAGGGACACATTTGAATTGTCCAAGCAGTTTTTGCACTGTGTTACAATAATAGGGATTGTTTATGTTCTTATATGAAAGGCACCTGTAATTATTATTATTTTCTGACAGCAATATTGCCGTACACTTCGCCTGGATTCTGGCATAGATTATCGCAAAAGCAATCGTCCCTCTGCTGGAAAACTGTACTTCCTGTAAGAAGGCATGCAATGGACACACTGCATGTTTTACATTACATTTAAGATGGCTACATGACAGATTTTCATATGTGTACGATATATGGCTTTATACTGTATATTATATATGTATATTTTTTATATATATATATATATATATATATATATATATATATATGCTGATTTGTTGAATGCAGCTCAAGTGAGGCTGATGCTGATGCAACATTGGATAAAATGTTTGATGAGCTGGCTTTCAAACAGAATGACAGTAAGTGGGTTCCTACATGAATGTTGATACTGTAATAGGGGCTTTGTAGCTTGTAGGAAGACAATATCATGTTTTTGATTATGTCGGGCTGCTGTTGTGATTTGTCGCTCTCCTAGTAACTCGACCGAGGCTGCTGAATGTGAACAACAGAAAAGTACGTCTGAACAAAGCTTGTGGGACCATAGCTGACTGTATGTTTGAGGAACTGTGTGATAGAGTAAGTGACTCAGGCCTTTGCCTTTTAGATGGCTGATGTTGAGTTGGGTCCAGATTATTCAACCTGGAAAAACTATTGCTAACAGCAAACTGATTTTATGCAACAGTCCTGATGCAAATAGGCATATAGTCAATGTATGAAAAGAAGTATTGCCATATTTCAGTCAAATATAACTGTTTGTCTGATCAACTCTCAACCAAAAGTGTGTGGGTTCAACCCATAACAAACCCATCCTACCTGTAAGCATCATTCAATGCGATTCCTAACTGCGTCTTAATACTAATTGTTAAGTCACTAGATCAAAGTGCTTGCTGAATGACCAAATTACACTTAAGCAACTCCCATTACTATCTCAGCCACTAGGGGCCAGTGACTATCTGGAGATATGCAGACTTTTCGACACTGTCTTCATTCGACACATTCCTCTGCTAACGCTGAACAAGAAAACTCAAGCCAGACGACTAATAACACTCATAGATGCCCTCTATGACCACAAGGTACGCAGGGCGTTTAGTCTTTGTATGCACCTGGAAATATGCACACGCTCGTACCTATTAAACCTGGTCCTGCAATGTAATTGTTTCTGTGGTCATTTGTTGGCCTCAGGTGAGGGTAGTGATTATGGCAGATCACCCGCTGGAGAACATTTTCGTACATGACGGAGATCACGATCACCACGACAGTCACGTGCTAATGGATGACCTGGGATTGACAAGGGTGAGGGCTGAAACTGGTTGCTCAAGGAGAACACAGATCTGTTCATGTTTGTTGTAGCTGACATTGGTTACTTCTTTAGAAGAAGAAGAGTGTCTGTCTAGCTGTGTGAGGGTATTTCCAGTCCATTTCATCCAAAGTACCAGTGCCATGTGTGGGGGGGTCTTGGTAGTGAAACAAAACCCCTGCAGCCAAGATGAATCTCCTACTCATCTGGTCCAACAGGATGCAGCCATTGGCCTGTCCATCTTCAGTGGGGAAGAGGAAGTGTTTGCCTTCCAGAGGACGGTGTCCCGGCTCACCGAGATGCAGACTGAAGCGTATTGGTTAGAGGGGGACAGGAGCACCACATAGAGCCTTGGGGCAGGTGGTAGAACAAACGGCACTCCCGTATCCACAATAACAGTCGAGAACCGTCATATAGTGCTAGTCCGACTCATGTTATCTTGCAGGACATGCACAATAAAGGCACTGGACTACTTCTCAGTGTGGAGCAAATTACATATTTATTTAACTGTTAAAGCAATTATTTTTCTCATTTTCACTTTGTGGTAAGAATACAGTATGTACAAATTATATTTAAGATGCACCTTTGGCATGTGTTCATGCATTTTAACTTGTGGTCCAATTCCAACCATATTTACTTTTTATATGCCAACTTTCTAAGAACTAAGAGCTTGTGGAATTTTATAAATAGGATTGAAACTTATGCAGATTTATGAAACTTCTTATGTTATCTCTATTGAGATGTGCTATCATTTTAAAGTATTTAAAATGGTTATAAATTCCTAACAATAAATAAGTGCTGCACCATGGGTGGATTCAGAACTTTTTGTTTCAAATTCATTTTGATGGCATTTAAACATTTCCTCTTGCAACATTTAACATCCATGTATTATAATAATACATATGTATTATAATAAAAATATTATTATTATTATTATACTGGGTCCTCTTAAGATGGCATTGTGAATTGTAGTCTCTGGAAATAAACATTTTCATTAGACTATAGGGTCGCCTACTTAAAAACATTCTTAAATATAGGACTATATAATAATTTACCTTGTGTTATAGCAATACTTTTTGTATCGAACTATTTATTCCTGTGTCTGTACGAAAGTGATGTCACAGTGAAGCAATCATCTACATACTGTCGCTTTAATGTGTGTGCAGTTTAGGGGGCAGGTCTTGTTCCCACTTCGGACAGAGCTTTTGCGCCACCGCAGCGGGCGATTGATTGAATGAATTGACTAAGCAGACTGGTGGCACTACGTCTGCCATTCATGTATACTTAAAATGCGAAACAAATAACGTATGCATCTTTTCTTATCCTAATTATGCGCAAAGGTATGCTTTTACGCCTCGTGTTTGTCCAGTAGTTAGGAGCTGGGCCTATTGAAACGAATCTCCGCCTTGATGGTTTCAGGAGACCTCGCTGTAGTCTACGCACTGGCAGATCGCTGTACGGATGATGAAGACCTTGAGAAAGGAAACGGTCAAGATGGCAGCTGTATTAAACAAGTGGAAGTGATGTGGTAATGTTAATTTAACCCTTCTAAGCATGCATGTCGACAGATCGAAACGCAAGACGGGCCCTTGTAAAGGAACGCTGGTGGGATTCCTTGAAGACTCGTAGCTGACTCCAACTACATGTATCGTTCAATCGCTATGGGGTTTCACATGGCGTGTGGGGCTGTGCAAATTACAGTAATGTTTTCTTAACTCTTCAAGCGACTGTCATTGCAATCCTATCGAAACGAAAAATATTGGCACGTGTGCATGCAGTGGAGTAGGCGGAGGTTTGCATAGTATAGCATAGTAAATTGTTACCGAAAGCAACATTGATGGAATGCGACTCTATTTTGTTTCCCTCTGATTATTAACCCATTGTCCAGAAACCAAGAGATTGCAAGTAACATGGCAGAGGCTTCGCCAAATGAACAACATGTAAATGTCGAAATAGACCCAGATTTTGAGCCCCAAAAGAGGCCACGGTCCTGCACTTGGCCCTTGCCTCGTCCGGAGTCTGGTGTGGGCAAGCCTGAAACACATGACACTGACGTAATCCCTGAAGAAGAAGACGACGACGAGAATGGCACGGAGAGTGCCATTGCTCACAAGCCCAGCGCTTTACCTGGAGAGCCCAAGAGCTCCTCGCAGCCAGTGCAGGTCCCATGTGCACCCTCTAAAGAGGAAGCGATCGATGGGTCCCCGGTGTCAACACAGACACCTGCCACAGCCCATGGCTCTGCATCCCAGCAGTTAAGGAAGTCCTCTGCCCGCAGGAATGCCTGGGGTAACTACTCCTATGCAGACCTCATTACCCAAGCCATTGAGAGTGCCCCAGATAAAAGGTTGACATTGTCCCAAATATATGACTGGATGGTGAGGTCTGTGCCATATTTCAAGGACAAAGGCGACAGCAATAGTTCTGCTGGCTGGAAGGTGAGTGCAGTGCACACGTCCACTAGTGATTGTTGGAAAGCACATATGCCCCTTCACCATTACGATTATATTTATGACTGTACATGACACATTTGTGTTCTAACTTAGACTATGGTTCACCTTCACTCATGCAGTACGCCAGTGTGGAATAAAGTGACTGCTGAATAGGCTACAGTAGACTGAATACTTATTATCTTGTCATCAAATGAATGCCAGATTAATTCTAAATTCATGGTAGTAACTTTACACCTGAAAACAAATGTTCTTACCTTTTATTGCAATTGCTATGACATCTGGCAACAAGTCTTAAAGCAAACGATCTAAACTGAATCACCATGCATTTCTACCAGAGCATTTGTGGACCAGCTTCTTGTATACTAAGATACGTTAGGGATGTGCTTATTTTCTGTTTGAATTTAAGGATTAGTTTGTCATGGACAACCATTTAATCACTTATGGAATCAAGTCTGTTTGGAGCAAAGCTTGGAGCTTTGCACGATTTAAATCAGGGAAAACTCTGGAAATAGGTTTGTAATCCAGCGTTAATCCAGATGTTAGAAGAAGGCCTATTATGGTTATTCTGTTAAAGATACAATGGTGGCAATTGTGATGGTGATTATTATTATTATTATTATTAGCAGAATCAAATAACATAATCAATTATTTTATGATGCTAAATAATTGCATTTCTACAATTTAAGTATTTTGGTATGATGTGTAGCCCATTTACATTTTTAGCAGTTGTGAGCAAATTGCTCTTAGGAAGGGTTAGGATTTGCCTACATCAGCGTTTCCTTAGCGATGCTCTTGTGTGACATTCAGCATTTTGCTTTAGGCTGCTTCTTGCAATAGAATGTGAAGCGGTTGTCTCATTATTATTATTATTTTTTTTTTTTTGTCAAGGATGGCATATTATGCTGTCATGTTGGGCTTGAGAGCGAAGTACAATAAATCTACACCATTTGCTCTTCTTTACCATATAAACGTGCCTGTAAACAATCTGCTGTTTAATTCCCTGTTTCATTTTGACCTTAAATAGTTTCTGTGTTGAATACAGCCAAGAAGAATGTGTTTGTGCGCTAACAAGCTCTCTGCATAAACCCTGAGAATACAATACTGTCAGTAACATCACAGCCAATGTCATTACCTTCAGTGAGACACGCAGCAGCATTTTTCTGTGGCCTGGCCTGCACTCAAGAGTCAATCAGCTGGCCATAAATGATGTAGGTCAATGTGCAGTCAATGTGAGAGAAGCTCGCAGTTTGACTTTGGAGCTGGCCCTGGCTGAACTGGCATTGCTCCAGTCCCTGCTCACTCACAGCGAGGCTTTGCTCAAAGGCTGCTGCAGTACTGCTGTGACTAGTGGGGGAGGGGCAGGCAGGAGTTTGCTCTTTGTGGTTTATCTGTAAATGCAGTATATATACGAGCACAGCATACTGTACAAAAATGCTCTTTGCAGCAGAGAAAATGCAGCATACCCTAGATGGGCTATTAGTGTAAATTAAACCCTACAACGTGTTTGCTTTAGTCAACCAAAACATTACAGGAATGTTGTGGTCATTTAGTTGTTATATCATGTGTTATCGTGCCTTATACTGTATAGCTATTGGACATACTGAGATGGGCACACAGAACATTTGAACAATTAGCCTACTATTAAAACAATTCCAAGTACAAGCAAATCCATTATTAGGAAAAGATAGCTATCCTGTAGGTACAAGGTGGTACTGTACCATGCTGGTATAGCCTAATCTGTTTTACATACAAACGGTACAGATTTCCAGAAGAACTGGGTTGTTGTGTTTCCTCTGCTTTTTGTGAGACTGTGTCTTTCCTGTGGGATGGTCATACAGTGAATGTATGACAAATAACATGATTCACACGTCACAGTAGTTAAGATAGCGATAGCCTGAACAGCTGTTTCAATGTAGTGGTTGGTCTATATTCTGCATGTCGGTCAAGAAGAATGTCCACGTTATTACTTCATGTCGAATTGGTGATTATTACTTTAAGGTTTTCCAAGGACCCAGTTGTACGTAATGTAGGCCTATGCTGTACCATTACACCTTTTGCATTCAGGCCACATTTTTGTCTTGCACACTATTGCAAAAGGCTTGATTCTGATGCCTTATTCTGTAAATAAGTAATTGTTTTCAGCCTCTAACAGGTAGTGTAATGGCTATTAAAATATTTGAAGTAGATCCCATCACATTTTTCTAAGTGGTGAAAGTACGGTAGTTTACTTAATTTAATAATTTGCTTGAGGCAAGGGTTTTGCTTGGAGTTTAATGTCAGGATGCTAAGGCACTGAAACATAAGAATAAGCAATAATGTTGTTTTATGTAAAGAATCCTTTAAGTTCTGTGCACATTTTTGTTAAGTATACACCCTATCTATCTTTCCATTGTCTAATATTGACCACTGCGGTTTTCGAAACCACTCGTTCTCAACTTTTGTTTTTCATCCGGTACCCCTTTCATTTGTTTTCCAAACAGATTAGAACTAGATTTTCCCCAATAATGAAATAGAATAATAGAAAATGCAAATCTTATGTGGCAATGTAGATAGAATTACAGGTGGTTCAAATACTGCAATGTTACACAACAGTATTTCATTTTAATAATTCTATTAATAAATAGGAAATTTTTATCTTTATTTGTCAAAATATCAATAGTTTTCACATACTGTGTAATACTTTCAAGTACCCATAGGGGCACTTGTGTAAACACTGTTCTAAACTACTGTATGCTAGATTTAAATAGGTTTCTAAGCATTTCTCCTAATTATTTTCCTATTAAATGGTAATTTTCACTGCCCAGATGGTTAGTTAATTGGTTTCTCATCCATTGCTCCATTGCTGCTCTAATTTGATGTGAGCTGAATGTGCAGGCTCAAGCAGTTTAATTTTGTACATAGTTGGGAATATCTCCAGGGAAATCCTGTGGACCTTTTCACAGCACACAAAAAATAGGTCATCGCGTGAGGTGTATAACAACCATTTTGTGACAGGCATTTGTTTCAACTGCAGTGTTATTGATGAATTCTCTGCAAGTACAAAAGGTTTTTGATGGTACTGTAGGACGTGTCTTTAGTGATTCCTCAGCTACAGTGGTTTTCAAAGAGTGGGTCTGGAACACTGAGTTTCAGGACGGTTTGGGAGATGAATTGTGCGGAAAAACCTTTTATGTATATTTGTATGCTAGGTTTTATTCCGTTATGCATTGCAGTAATACGAATGATGTTCATAGTTTGCAAAGGCTTATCCATTCCTAATGAAAAGTGGAACCTTTCATTTGTCTTCTCTCTCGTTCCACTGCAGAACTCCATTCGACACAACCTGTCCCTCCACAGCCGCTTTGTCAAGGTGCAGAACGAGGGAACGGGCAAGAGCTCCTGGTGGATGGTGAACCCCGAGGGGGGCAAGGGGGGCAAGGCTCCACGGCGACGCGCCGTCTCCATGGACAACAGCAAGTACATCAAAGGCGCCCGAGTGCGCGCCACCAAGAAGAAGGCGTCATTGCAGGCATCCCAGGACGGCAGCTCGGAGAGCTCCTCCAGCCTGTCCAAGTGGACGGGCAGCCCCACGTCGCTGGGCAGCGACGAGCTGGACGCCTGGAATGACTTCCGCTCACGCACCAACTCCAACGCCAGCACGCTGAGCGGCCGCCTCTCGCCCATCCTGGCCAACCTGGAGCTGGACGAGGTGCCGGACGACGACCCCGCCCCGTCCCCCATGTTTTACTCTAGCCCCAGCAGTCTGTCTCCGTCCACGGGGCCCCTGGGGCTCTCCGACCTGGCCGGCACCATGAACCTCAACGACGGCCTGTCGGACAACCTGATGGACGATCTCCTGGACAACATCAGCCTGACGGCCACCCAGCCACCCCCGCCGGGGGAGGAGGAGGAGGAGGAGGAGGAGGAGGAGGAGGAGGAGGGGGAGGCAGGGGAGGGGGGCGCTCAGGGGGCCAGCTCGGTGTTCACCTTTGGCTGCAGCGCTCTGGGCAGCCCGTCGGGCAGCTACGGGCCCGGCTCTCTGTTCAGCCCTCCGTCCATCTGCGGCCTGCGCCAGTCTCCCATGCAGACCATCCAGGAGAACAAGCAGACGTCCTTCTACGGCGGCGAGCGGCAGATGCTGCAGGGGCTGCTGAGCTTGGAGCCCCACCACGTCCACAGCAACGTGCTGCTGACGCAGTCCGACCCGCTCATGTCGCAGGCCAGCACGGCCGTGGCCCTACAGAACTCCCGACGCAACGCGGCGCTCCTCCGTGGAGAACCCCTGATGGTGCCTCAGGCCGGCCCAGGCCACGCCCCCAGCACCGGCTTGCCCGCCGCCACCAACGGGAGCGCGGGCTCGGCCGCTGAATCGGGTCCCGGCAGCACCAAGCAGCCCCGTATCACGTCTCCCAGTAAAAACTCCTCTATGCAGCTCGGGCCGATCATGCCCGCTCAGGACCGTTACCATGCCGACCTAGACCTAGGCGTATTCAACAGCAGCCTGGAGTGCGACATGGACGCCATCATTCGCAACGAACTGATGGATGCCGATTGCCTGGACCTCAGCTTTGATTCTCACCCTGCTCCTATTCATAGTGCCAACAGAAATACTGGAAGTTTCTCTGGCTCTAAGCAGACTTCGCCCCAGAGCTGGGTGCCAAGTTGAGAGATCTCAGCAGAGCTCAGTGCCAAGTTGAGAGATCCCAGCAGAGCTCAGTGTGATCAAGTGTCCTGAAATGGGTCCTGAATTACGTAACTAGAGGGCGGAAAGTATATAATTAAAGTTTTTAATTTATTAAAATTGTAGTTTTTTTTTTTAATGTCAAGCATCACATTCGGTACTGTATTTTACGTGTCCTAGACACACAACATGTTCTCATGCTCAGCTGCAGAGAAGGATTTCTTTAAATAGATCAGTGTCTGGGCAGTGTGAACAATGAGTATTAAAGACTGGAAATGAATTGAAGGATTTTATGTTCAAATGGTATGGGGGAAACTAGGCTAGTCTCAGGGACGTACTCAGATCACACAGTGATAAATGAACTGACGATACATTTTCACTTTGCATATGCCATCTCATGTGCTTATCGTACCTGAACCAACACATTTTTGCCAAACCAGCTGTCAACCTCTTTAAAGGTAGCAGCGTGTTTACAGAACAAGCTGCAATGAAAATGTTACACTATGTTCCATCGGAGGACACTTGATAAGGGTTTTTGTTTCTTTTTTTTTACACACTTCTTTCAAATATGTAGCGAACTAAAAGTGTTGTTTGAAAGTATTTCCCTCCCATTGATTCACATCATGCACCAAATATTAATCACTAGAGATGAAATGTTGACTCATACCTTGTGTGGATTTTGTACGTTAACGTTTTCCTTTTCAGTTTGCAGATTTTACCCTGTGGCTTTAGTGACATACTGTGAACTGTCCATTCCTTCTAAAGAGGTGCGTTACTGTGGCAGCTGACGTGGTGTTGACGTGGCAACTCCATATTATCCTTGACCCCACCTCCACACACAGCAACATCAGCGACACTGCTCTACTTCCACAGATCAGGACTACTTTATGAACGTGTTGTGCATGCCACGTGTATATACCGTGTGTTAGTGCATATTTGACACCATTAGGAAAGACTTGAAGGGACACTCCTCCATTTGAGTTGAGGCCAGAGTAACCCAAATGTTTTGGCTGTATTGGTTTGAAACTACATACATACATACATACATACATACATACATACATACATACATACATACATACATAGACAATATATCACACTCATAATATATCCCTACAGACAGTTGTATGTTTCAAACGGTGACCTGGGGTGAACGTGAGTGGGTTTTTGTGGCGTTATAATGTGATTGCTGAGTGTCTAGTGACTAGCTAGTAATGGAATTAAACAACCACACCTGGAGATTCCACAGCACTCTGATGGGTTTTTGTGTTACTTCAAGTTGCAGGACTCCTCGGTGCTATGAGTAGGATAACAGTGGCTGTATATGAGAGCCGCCCATTTTATCAGCACTGTAGCATGTGCTGGTGTTGCAAATGTTACAAGAGTGAGCTGTATAATATCTCAGCAATTTGCCATTTAGGTGGGAAGAAAAGCCCGATGTTTTAAAAATTGCCAAAATGTGTTTGCATTTTAAACAGCAAAACATACAGTAGTGTATAAACGTTAGGATTCAGTGTTACGAGCTAAAACATACATCAGCACAATTTTTGTAGGAACAGGATGACAGACTTTGTTTTTTGCCAGCTGAAAATTAATTTTACCTTTAACACCATCCATGTTTCAGGGAATGTTTTTATTTATATTTTACACTGAAATCATTTTCTATTATGCATTGTGATAAAGAAGGGTACTGTATTTGATCATTGCTCAAATAGGTCTGAGCATTTTCACTAAAGGCATATATTCCTACAGGCAGATATTAGCAGTTTGTGGACTGAAACAAATCTTTCAGTTATTGTACTACACTAATAAACTAATATACAAAAATGTGTTACATGCAAATTTCTAATGTATTCTCTGCTTGCTTTAAACTGTTTGCCAATTTAAGAAAATGGAATTATATTGTTCTACATTACATTACCAAATGTATAATGTAACATGAATGAATGAGATTAATTAGAATTTTCCAGGTCAGATCACATGTATGTTTTCTTCCTGTTCCTGCAAAAAAAAAAAAAAAGAATCGTACAGATGTATTAATTATTCATATTTCGGTTGTATCAAAGACATTGCATGTAAATAAAGCTTGAAGAAGCACTGGATTTTCTGTTTAGTATGCCCCTTGTATTCCTTTTTTGTCCTTAGTGGAATTACAAACGCACCACATAGGTGATTGCTATTGGACAATCACATCATGACCAAACAACCAATCATATGCTGTATCTAAGAGGACAATACAACTATGAGCGAAATGGTATCAAATGTAAGATGCAAAAAACGCTGCACACTAGTCAGCACCATATTAAAGATAATTGTAAACAAATAAGGCAATGATATGCTACCACGGTGTCTAAAGAAGTGCCTTTTATACAAGAGAAAATCTTGTAGAATCAAGTCAATGAAACCAGAGCCCCATAGAGATCAAAGCATCCCCGCGTTCAGGACATGGTTAAGGACAGGACATTAGTATCTATGGTTACACCACAACAAGTTAGCATTCCTGCAGAGATTTCCCCAGTCGCCTTTGTTGAACACTATTAAGGAATGCTTAAAATTAGTTATCTGTAAATTCACAGATTCGTAACAGGCTCAACCATGCCCGTGTACAAAGTTTCGTCCACTGTTAAAGTGGAGCAAATGGAAGCTGACCTATCTGAGCAGCTCTCAGCACTGAGGAGAGAAATTGAAAAGAACTGTTTCCACCTGCGTGAAGAACCCTGTAAAACGTATAGGTACAGTATGAATCTGGTGACTGTACGACCACCTGACCATACCTGCATACTTTATGCAGGTATGGGTGATTTGTTTTGTATTGTGTACTGAGTATGAGAATGTATAGTGTATGAATAAGAATGTTATGTTCTGTAAAATAATAATAATAATTATTATTATTATTATTATTATTATTATTATTATTATTCACAAAGTATCATTATACATTTATTAGAGATAATTCAGATAAAATGTATTTTCATTGTAATGTGTTTTTATAAATTAATTAATTTATTTATTTATTGTATCTTCATCCTGCTTTTTCCCAGTTCTGTTCAACCTCCAAAAGATATTTCCTTCTTTCGGCTTGAGAGAGAGCAGGTGCTTAAAAGGGGATTACAGGTGAGATTCTCAGCAACTAATGCTGGTTTTACTGGATTAAAGTCCAGGGAATGTGTGTCATTAAAATGAATGTGTAATAAGATGTCTTTATCTGTTGTATACTTAGCAGCAACAAACGTGTTCAAAACATTCAAGAAAAATTAACATTTGAAGCAAACCCCTTGTCGGGTTTCTCCATTGTTATAGGTGTCAGAAGCATTGCCAGTGCTGTCTCAGGCCAGCATTATGCAAAAGGAGCTGGAGAGTTCTCTTGATATGGAATACACACCAGAGTGTCTCCCACTACTGCTGCACCAGGTAACTACACAGATGATGACCTAACAGAAACAAACTAACTAAAACAAATTTAGAATGAACATTTATATCATAACAAATCATGAGTAAAATTAGACATTTTAGTACAAATGTCTCTGCTGTGTGTGCCTTGTTTATTTCCAGTTCTACTCAGATAGATCCTCTCACTTAGCTCAGATGAAGTATGCCCTCATGCTGAGATGGACGAGATTCTGCCGGCATACCACTGTCATTCAGGAGCTTTTTCCTCATTACAAGGTACAAAGATAGATGACATCAGCTCAAATTAACCTAATTAAACTATTGTAACTAGCCTTTAAAATGTCTGACCAGTCACTGGGATAAGTGTTTATAATACCATTTTTTAAACAGGAAATATTGAGATGAAAAAATCTCATATACAAAAGCGTCCTGGCTAAGACAGCAGCAACCAACACAGTTTCAAACATATAACATTTACAAACATTACGCAAATAATTACAAAATAGCACAGCAATAAGTGTTACAAGTCATAAGCATCAGGGATAAAAATACTGTTTAATATGAGTCATGTAAAACATATACAGCTAGATATGCCTTCATTCAAGTCAGACAATAAGACTTTAAAGGGAATTATAGTTTGTGCTTCTCTAATAAATAATGGTAGCCTATTCCGTAGGATGGGAGCACCCACCGCGAAAGTGCGATCCCCTCTACTTTTTAGCTTGGCCTTTGGGACATCCAGAATAAGTCTGTTTTTAGACCTCAGTGATCTGACTGGCCAAAGTAGAAGCTCACTTAAAGACAGACAGACAGACAGACAGATAGACAGACAGACAGACAGATAGATATTTATTTATTTTTCCATCCATCCCCGAAGGGAAATTAGGTCGTCATAGCAATCTGGTACATTAAATATAATAAAAGTGCAATAGAATAAAATAATGCAGTAGAATAAAATACAAGGAACATAGTGCAAAAGGTGACAGACAGATTTAGTCCAGTTCTGTAATAGGCCTGGCTCTTCTGTAATAGGCCTGGGCAAAAAAAATCAGGGCCCATAATGGAGCCTTGGGGAACCCCACAGGTGAGAGGTGCAGTAGTGGAAGAAAATTCTGCTAGGTGGACCGAGAAACTCCTATCTGTTAAATATGACACAAACCATTTCAGGACAGTTCCCTTCCCAAAACATTGTTCAAAGCGTTTCAGGAGAATACCATGATCCACCAGGTGCGAAGACAGCAGTCAGGTCTAAAAGCACCAGAATAGCAGAACTCCCTGAGTCTACAGTTACAAGGAGCTCATTGTAGACTCGTAAGAGTGTTCTTTCAGTGCTATGGCGTGATTTAAAGCCAGATTGAAATATCTCTTTAGAGAGAAAGGGTAGTTTAGAAATAGACCTGACATTAGAAAGAATATATATATATATATATACGGTGTAGAAACCGCCTCACATTATTTTCAGAACCCCTAAAAGAATTATATAATTATTTACTTCTTTTCTTTTTTTTATCAAAATTTTAAGCAAAGTTTCAGCCCTTTAACATTAACGTTTGTGAACTTACACAGGTGGTTATTTCGGGGGAGAATTCTAAAGCAATACGGATTGCTTGAGACACTTATTGCATTATTTTCCATTATATATTAAATAGATTTTTGTATTTTGCTTAAGAGACATTTCCACCAAAAATTGGTAAATAAAAGGCAAAAAATGGTGCATAGAAATTCACCAGAATTCACCAGAAAGAGTTTGATGCTAAAACATTCCTAAACCCCCAGACCCCCTGCTTTATGTGTCCCCTCACCAATGTTTAAACAAGACGTATGCCATTGCAAATGCAAACATACAAACATATTCATTATTGTTTATTATTGATTGATAGGCTTACAGTGACAATTGTGATTTAGACGTCTTTGTATTGTATGTAGACTAGGCCTACAGATCACATTCTCATTAGGGGCTGAGCACCCCTAAAGGTCTGATCCTAGAATCACCCCTGGCCACCACCCTTCATTACAGTGCCTGCCGAACTGAAGTGACACTGCACAATGCTCTCCAGACTCACAAGGCACTGTGGATTGTTCTTTATTACACTGTCTTTATTACACTGATTAGATACACACAGGCGTATCTAATCAGTATCTAATCAGAGTAGATACACAAAGGTGTATCTAATCAGTACATTTCTTAAATCCAAATTTGTTAAGTCCTATAGCACCCCTGTTGTGAGGACTCCGCCAACAGGTCAGCTGATTGGATTATGCAGTTGGCAAGGGGTGGAGTCGGAGAGCAACACTCCAATCAGTGCCATTGGAGGAGAGGAGGGAGGTGGAGTTTGTTTGGATTTAGATCACTTACAT
The DNA here is from genome assembly GCA_025447795.1 of Speoplatyrhinus poulsoni. Lineage (NCBI taxonomy): Eukaryota > Metazoa > Chordata > Actinopteri > Percopsiformes > Amblyopsidae > Speoplatyrhinus > Speoplatyrhinus poulsoni. The sequence goes on along the minus strand of JAOEGT010043218.1, from coordinate 2,210 downwards.
ACTGTGCCTTTTAAGAAGCATGCCTTTTGGGGCCCTGTTTTGCTTTTGTACAGGAACAGGTGGTGTATCTGATGAGCGAGTATGAGGATGCAGGTCAAAGGGCACGCAGGCTGGCAGTGTCTAGGGACAGGATCCTCACAGGTCAAGGAAGCCCCATCAGTGCTGTTACGCAGGAGGATGTGGTCATTTATCTAAGATGGCTGGTCACCCACCTGCACTCGGTTAAGATACTTCATAACTTCTTCAGAGTACGTGCTCACCTCACAAAGCCTAAGTCACTGCTGAACAACATGTAGACAGTAGTCATTGCTTGAGGGTGTCACTCATATGCTGTATGTGTTGTTTTCTGATTCAGCTTTTCTCTCATTTCCTTTGAAGTAGATTGTTCTGTAAAATGTATATCAGACACTAATACAATACAATACAAACGTTCTATTTGATTCATTGCAGGTGCTGCATTATCTGCCTGCATGTACACGAAAGGATAATGATTCCTTGCAGAAAGTATTTGTAAGGGATCATAAAGAGGATTTAGACGAACACGGTGAGAGTCAGCTGTAGGGTCCATTTGTAACAAAAAAAAACAATATAAACATAACAGATATTTTGTATAAAGCTATTACGCTATGTAAAATAGATACAAATAAATAACAGTACATTTGGAGAAGTGCTTGTCTCTTTAATTCAATTTGACTAGACATTTTAACTTTGATAACGTCACATAACTTGATCCGTAGGACTGGCGGGCAATATTCCTATACACACCATAGAACTGGAGGAGTACCAGAATGAACTGACATCGTTACTTTCTGATTTCCACTTGAGTCACTCTACTCATAACATCCAGACCACTGCAGATGAGATGGAGCTATTCAGTGTGGTAATAGTCCAGTTCAGGCTTTATTGCCTTAAGTGATATTAGACCAATAACATTGAATACATTCAGCAGCCATGGTCACTGTGCCTTTTATCAAAATGAGCTAACTAAATGGAACCATTTTGCAATGCTTCTGAATTTCCCAAAAAAAAAGGTGTCAAGGGAGTTCAAGTCTATCTTCAGAAAGCAGCAGGATATGAAGACGTTCTCGCAGTACGAAGGGTCAGAGGTCAAATGTAACCAGTCGGGGAGAAAGAGTGCAGGCTTGGCTCTCAGGAAAAACTCTAACTGGATCCCTTTTATTCAGGTGTGGCCCATCCCCTTCAATATGCAGTGAGATACAATGAATGAGATGAATAAAGGACTCGTGTGTTTAACATTAGGTTAAACCCCAGAGGGATCCCTGGCAGCAGAAGCTCATAACAAAACTCAAGGAAAAGAACTGTGTTGATGAATTACTGAGAATGCACAGCAAGTTCCTTCAGGTACAGTAAGGACCTTAATTTCTTCTCAATGTAATGTTGCCATTGAGCGTGAAATACTGTAGCATCTACTGACTTCTGCTCTCTAATCTGGTACTATTATATGGGCCAGTAAATGTGTTTCCCTTTGTGGGTAGGTTTCAGTTTGCACTTTGTTGAATCTTTGGCCATTCATGGTCCCTCTGGACCTGTGCTGTGTTTTACAGGTCTCTGATGTGTCCCAGGTGGGCGTGGCTCTGAGAGAGCATGCTGCTCAGCTTTGTAAGTGTGGGGCCAGGAGGTCTCCATCAGTCACTTCTGACAACAGGAGAACAAAGCCACTGAAGGCCTCTGAAATATGGGCAAGCATTTACAATGCCACCAGTGTCTCCCATGTACGCACTTCCTAGCTTTCTGCATTCTCTAAGGCATCGGTGACTGAAGTCATATTGTAATGGACATTATTATTTTCAAGGAAACAAACGATGACATGTTGAGACTTAAAGTCATAGAACGCAAAGGTGACAAGCCTCTGAAGAGCAATAAATCACATACATCTGGAAAACATGAAAGGTTTGTGTGTATTATATATTATACTAAAGTTTTTTCACATTAGCATATAATGTGTGACAGATGAATATCAAACAAAATATCAGTGTCTGGTCTCTGGTCTTCTATTAATTTGTCTTCAGATTCAGATAAATGTATTAATCCCAAGGAGGGCAATTGATTCGTATCTTGTCCTATCCACAAACATCTTGTGTTACATATCAAACACAGATCAACAAACAAACGTCCATCCATCCATCCATCCATCCTCTCCCGCTTATCCGGAGTCGGGTCGCGGGGGCAGCAGCTTCAGCAAGGGACCC
>JAOEGT010043207.1:3038-21830 GCA_025447795.1 Speoplatyrhinus poulsoni | reverse complement strand
AGAGAGAGAGAGAGAGAGAGAGAGAGAGAGAGAGAGAGAGAGAGAGAGAATTGGGTTAGTGAATGGAGATAATTAGGGGAAATTGCATTGCAGTTAGTTTCTAGAGACATTGATTGGAGTTGAAATGGGAACACGGCAAGCTAACTTGTGATTTTATCTTGTGTTTTTTTTTAGACACAACTTAGATTTCCTTTCCGCTCTGAATCTAATGGGGTCAAGAAATATAAAAATAAATAAATAATAAAAAAATAAAAAAATCCAAAACAAGACTTGGAATGGATTACATGGAACAAGAAATTATTTAGCATGGCAGCATATTTAATTCCACCTAAATTAATTTTAGCTAAACTATGTCAGATAAGTCTGAATAAATGAGAGAATCACTTTTAAGAGCCTGTCGCTTCGTGGAGCGTGTATTACAGTGCCATGTGACTCATGTAGCCCCGGGGAAGCTGTAATGTGTTTTCTGTCCTCTACGCTGATGAAATCCTCAGCCACAATGTGTGGACATTAGTGGCTCAGGTTGAACTGAACGTCTGACAGTGATGAAACTCCATGACTGCCAATGCTACAGTAATCAACACGGCGCATATAATGTCAACTGTGCAACCTCTGGGGAAAACCCTGAATGATATCTTTGTTTGTATACAGCTTTTCAATGCAAACGAGGGTTCCACAGCAATATATTGAAATAGTTACAAGAAAGCAATTACACTGTGAGAGTCAGCCCAGCCCAATTATTTATTCATAACTGCAAAAAGAGTAACGTTATTCAGAGTAGGTTAAAATAAAAGTGCACCATGTCAAGTACACAATAAGCAAAATTTGAAATAATAGGCTTTAAAGTAGCTCAAATAGATGGTGTTTTCAATTTTTGTTGGTATACAATTATCTGGTCTTGTGATGCTGTCTGCCCTTAACAGGCTGTAGATCTCTTAAAGGTATAGACATGTAATTGTAAGATAATACACTTTTTGTCAAATTCAACTCAATATCTCCTGGCATTTCACTAGCCATTTTACCGTTCTCTGTGCGTGTTGAAAATATAATCTGATACTTCTACACAGCCCTGGCTCCGTACATAGGAACATAAACAAAGTGGCAAACACCACTCACATCAACAAAGCTGTAATGCTTCACAATGCGTTTCGATGTGTGGGGCGCGGAGGACTACTGTTTTGATTTGAGCTTGAATTTAGCAAGCGTTCTCGAGAATGACTAACCCTGCCTTTAACAGCTGTCATCCACATACTGTAAAAAACCCAACGAGCTGCTCCTCTTGGCAATTCACAGCTGACACAATGGAGGGATATTATATTATAAACGCACATGTGTGTGTGTGTGTGTGGGCGTGCTCAGCTTCTACAGGCATTATGAGTCATTCAGTTTCAGGGGCCTCTCAGAGACGGCTTCAATGCCGCCTCCAAAATCCAAAAGGATGCACTTGCATTTTACTTGCCTCCCGCCCGAAACGGACTGCTCAGGCAGAGCCTCTCACTGGCAGTTGAAGACTACCGCACTGTGACTCCACAGTGGGAGTGCAGCGCTGGGCTGTGACCAAAGAGCGCTCCGCAGACGGGTAAAACCAAGTGAGATGTTTCGTAGCATCTGTATACCCCTACTTGTTTGAGAGGAGGAACTCACAGGAATGACGTACTGTGCGCGTAGATGTCGTATAGTATGCCAAACAACCACGTACATGTACTATCTTTTGAGATGCATGCATAGTCAACAGATGTGTGTGTGCGTGTGCGTGCGTGTGTAGGAGGAGATAGAAACGCAAAAACAACAGCACGAGGCCAGGGTGATGTCGATCCGGACCGAGGAGAAGCAGCGAATGGACAAAATGGCCGACGACTTGGACCAGAAATGGACAGACGCACTGCGGTAAAGCAAAGAAATAAATAAAATATATAAACTCTTCCGTTTTTCTTCCGTCTGTTTGGACACATTGGTCTTTTGTGTATTATTGGTATGTCTGTCTCCGGTGCTCTATTCTGCAGACCTTCCTAGTTCCCATCTCTCTCTCTCTCTCTCTCTCTCTCTCTCTCTCTCTCTCTCTCTCTCTCTCTCTCTCTCTGTGTCTCTCTGTGTCTCTCTATCGCTCTGTCCAATCATGTCTTAGTGTTTATATCAACACTTCTGTCTTCATCCACTTCTGAATTGATTTGAGCGTGGTGAGCATAATTCAGACATTCTGTATCTTATCATTTTATCCAGCACAAACAGATTGCCGGGTGAACCTGTCAGGCTATCCTCAGCTGTTACCTCCCCTACATCTGTCGTGTTTCTGTTCCCACCCCTTCCTCCGCTTGTCGTGTTTGTCATTTCCATATTTGCTTTGTCCTTGATGTATGCCAGGGCAGCAGAGCAGCGGTTTTTGAATTTGAATGCTGTATTTTCAAACGAGACAAAGCAAAGTCACGGTTCGTCGCGCTGCGCCGTGAAGGAAAGCTCAGAACCCTGAAAGTCCCACTCCAAACAGTCGGACAACTATCTGACGACATCTTGTCCATGCTCTCAAACAGGGTTGTAGCGGTTTCACATCTCATGGAGCACCATACAGAGGAAGCACAGGTCTCATGTGTTTTTAGGAGGCGTGGGACACCGAAGGGCACATGAAACAAATTCTAAATAATAATCTGAATACTAAATAATGCATATCCACACATTGTCATGACCAGTGTTATGACAGTGTTACTCATGAATTGTAATAAGTTACTAGTTACTTATTACTCGTTCAAAAAGTAATGATATAGCTTTACTTATTACTGGGTATTAAAAGTAATTAGTTACATTACTAGTTACATTACTATATTACTTTTACACAAGAAATAGAACAGCGTTCTAAACTTTGGCGTCGACGCGCGTCATATCACGCCAGTGGGCGATGCCCTGTTAAAATGAACTAGTTCTAAAATCCTTGCGTCTCTTGACGCGCGTCGGCGCCTTCAGTGGGCGGCGGCCTTTAGTCAGCTGCTGTACACAGTGAACAGCATGACAAAGGAAGGTTTTCTGTCCTGTCTGCTTGTTAGCAGGCCAGGAAATATTTGCCTGTAAGTTATTTTATATTGTTTTATATTTATTTTTATTCATTAACAGTGATAGGTATGGTATACAGTAGGTTTGGCTGATTAGATGCATTGAAGTGATGTTCTTTTCGTTGATATCACTTGATAATCAATTGATATCACAGTTGCTATTAAGTAAACTTTCAGTTAGGCAGTTTAGTCTGACATCTATTCCTTTGTTTCAGATAGTTTGGTCATATTGTCTATAAATCCATATGTATAGGCAGACACATTGTAACAGTATGTATTTGAATTTGTTGCAGTTTTACAGTGCTTCTTCTAATCATAAAGTAAACACCTCTGGAATTATTGAAGGACCTTTTAGCTATCTGCCAAGCTACAAACTGTACACTTCTGTCCCCTCCCACTAGGGAGGAGCTACGTCTGCTGAGGGAGGAGCTAAGCGAAGAGTACGAGGCCGACAAGCAGGCCGCGCTGACGCAGCTCTCCCAGCAGAAGGAGCTGGAGATGATGGCCGCCCGCGAGAGCTGGCAGAGGAAGGTGGAGGACCTGCTTGAGCAGGTTGGTGCACGCGCTGTCACGCACGCGTGTGTGCTCGTGGCCACGCACGCACGCACGCGTGCGCATACACACACACACGCGTACAGCCACACTCACTCTCATGGACATGCACGCATACACACACACGCACAGCCAATCGCACTCTCATGGGCATGCACGCATACACACTCATGCACAGCCCCACGCACACAGGAAGGTCATTTGAGTTCTGCAATTCTCAGTCCTCACCGCCATGGCAACAGACCTCCAAATAGATGTAGTTCATAGTTCACGTTGCTGTATGAACATTCATAGGAAATGCTGCACGACAGCAAGTTGAATAGGACATTCTAGTGACATTTACCTATTACTAAGGATAAATGAAGTTGGATTTCTCTACTGTACGTCTATTTATCTACATACTAAACGTAAAAAAAATGTAATGAATTTGCCGTCTCTGTGGGGAATGGCCTTCTATTGGTCATCTATTGTAAAAGATTGAACTCTGTCTAAGGTTTTGCATAGACACAATTGTGTGAAACAAGCCAGTCAGATTTTGTCCCAGGTTTGAGACATCATTACTGGTTTGTAACCAAACGCCTCCGACATATCATCCCGCCCCCAGTCGGACAGCCAATGAAGTTAGAGCAAAAAAGTGAAACAGAACGCCCAAAGGGACAAAGGTCTGTTCAGCATGACATTTGGAAGATGGAGTAGCGGACCCAGGCGAGGATAGAGCCTGGTTCCAGAGCCTCTGATGTCTAAATCCGTATAAGTTGACCAAATGTAAAATTGCAGTCGCACAATCCCTTATCCTAATTCCACATTACCGGAACTAGGGGTCCCGTTTCGTTTCTCTGCTCTATTTTCTATGAAGTAAATCCATATTACCTTTGCTAACGTGATACCACAGCAGTAAATCCTTCACTGTCAGGACCTGGCCAAGAATTCTAGCGTTTATGCACACCGAGACCACAAATAATAATTCAATTCAGCCATGCATTGTACTGTCAGTACTGTAATTCTGTCTGTCTTTATATATTATATAATATATATTATATATATATTATAATATATATATTCCAGTTATAGTTCCATTTGTTTCTAAAGCTCGGCCTCTATCTTCCCAGATCTCTCTGTTGAAACAGTCTCTGGAACTACAACTGTCTCAGTCACAGTCTGCCCTACAGCAGCTGCAGTCTCAGTTCGGCCAAGAGAGGGAGCTGCTGAGCCAACAGCTGAAAGGTACTGGCATTAATATTCACAAATATTCAAATAAAACACGTTTGATCGCAATCACTATCTGCATCTTGTAACGAACACTATTGGCTTCTAAAGAAATGTTGCCTAGTGAGTTTGTTTGCACTTTATCAGGACATTTTCAGGCACTTATGGGAGGAGAATGAATTGTATAGTATAGCTAGTTGGTTTCCTCCACCAGCCAAACATTACACCGTCACTTAATCAGCTAAATGTAGTTACTCCGCAAATGAGAGATTATCCCTGCTATTGGAGACAAAACAACTACTCGCGTATTACTCATGTATGGACTACCTGCTGTTTCCATCCTCCAGTGGATGGATTTTAAAATAAGAAGCCACATATTACTGGTAGATGTTACACAGTACAGTATGTCTTTAGCCCAACATGAGCACAGGTGTGGAATGTGCTCTGTTATGGCTTCATGCATGACTAGATAACTAGTGGTGCGTCGGTGTGTGTTCGTAACAGCCACGTGCGTTATGTAACTCTGTGGGCGTGCGTGTGTGTTCGCGTGCGCTCAGAGTTGCAGAGAGAGCACCAGAGGAGAGAACACCGCTTGCAGGAGGCTCACTGTTGCGCTCTGAGCACCATGGAGGAGGCCAGACAGCACCAGATCAGGGTATATGCACGTGCACGCACGCACACACACATTACCACGTTGGTCCTGGTCCTGGGGACCCCCTGCCCTGCGCGTTGTAGATATCTCCCCCGTTCCAACATGAATGGGTCGTTGTCAGGCTTCTGCAGAGCTGGATAATGGCCCATTCATGTGAATCTGGTGTGGTGCAGCAGGTTTGAGACCACTGTGTTCACTCACACAAGCCGTAAATACACGTACGCACACACACCAGTATTTATCCACACATGCATACACAGCTATGTAGCACACTCATATTGTAAATGTTGTATTTGTATGTGTTGTGCTTATTCGCACATATTTTATCATGCGTGGTTGTGCCAGGTCTAAGCATCTCCATCTGCAATGGCTGCCACTGGCTGTATTGTTGTTGTATTTGTGACATAGTTCACACACTGAGGGAGGCATAACACACACACACACATTGATTTAAATACGCTTTAACCAAGAGATATTCTTGTGCACAGTATATTCTCTCTCTCTCTCTCTCTCTCTCTCTCTCTCTCTCTCTCTCTCTCTCTCTCTCGCACTCGCATAGAAATATATAGTAAACACATTTTTGAATGTGCTCCTTTGCCTTTAAAATTTGATTATGTATTGTTGTGTTATGTTTGCGTGAAATCCTGTTTGCACCTGTGCATGTGTTTGCAATTCTGTGTGCGTTTTCGTGCACGCGTGTGTGAGCATGCGTGCGTATGTGAGTGTGCGTGTCGAGGACAGGCTATTGTAATGTAGCTGTTGAAAGCGTTAGTCCTGCATTTAGTCCTGCAGCTCTCAGCGATTCCTTTACACTCACTCGTAAATATCGGGTCACCACAGGCAGCAAAAATATACAACACGTAAACACACACACTCACACACACAAAGACCCACAGACAGAGAAAAGTAGGGCCATGGCTAAGAATCAGAGCTGAACATTTGAAAATACAATAATAATGCTCCCAGATGCCGCAGCAATAGATACTGACAGTTTTGGGGCACCAATATGGTTATAAAATATGGGCAATACAGCCAGAATCTAACGCTTGTGTGGGGTTATTGTTGTCTCATATGATAGATATATAATCACTGATGACTTTATTAATGCTTTTTTTTTTGGAATGTAGAGTGGGGCTGTTTTGAGGCCAGGTTATAAGATGAGTCATATTGTACAAAACATTCCTTTTCATGTATAAGCTCCCGGTGTGTTTGAGCTTGTGGATGGGGATTTAATGATGTGTGTGTGTGTGTGTGTGCGTGCGTGCGGTGTTATGCCTTCTTGTTATGTGACTGTGTACAAGCTTTGCTTTACTTACTGCATATGACCCACACACACACACACAAACACAGAAACATGCAGCATTCTGTATATTCGCACAGTACTACAGTATATTGACCTGTCAGTCAACAATACTGGGCAGCTCTTTAGCTAGCTAGCTAGCTGCATGCTGGAACCAGCATGGAATGCTGGTTTGCTGGTACCCCGGCATAACATGCTGTTTGCTGGTGTACGGTTGCTGGTGTGCTGGTATACCAGCTAGACCAGCACTACCCCAGCACTAACCAGTATGAACCAGCATGGACCAGCATATAATTCATGCTATTTTATGCTGGATTTTTTAGCAGGGAAATCAATCACCTCCTCCTCCTCTCCTGCTGCCTGCAGGCTCTAGAGGAGCGACTGAAGCAGGAGCAGAGGGAGGAGGTGCACGCGCTAAAGGAGGCCCACCGCCGCACCCTGGAGATTCTGCGGCAGCAGTCGGAGCAGGAGCTGCAGACACTTCGCTTTGAGCTGGAAGACGAGGGCAAGGCGATGCTAGGTAGAGAGGGGCTATGCTAGGTAGAGAGGGGCTATGCTAGGTGGAGAGAGGCTATGCTAAGTAGAGAGGGGTTATGCTAGGTAGAGAGGGGCTATGCTAGGTAGAGAGGCTATGCTAGGTAGAGGAGCTATGCTAGGTAGAGAGGGGTTATGCTAGGTAGCTAGGGGCTATGCTAGGTAGAGAGGCTATGCTAGGTAGAGGGGTTATGCTAGGTAGAGGGGCTATGCTAGGTAGAGAGGTTATGCTAGGTAGAGGGGTTATGCTAGGTAGAGGGGCTATGCTAGGTACAGAGACTATGGTAGGTAGAGAGGGCTTTGCTAGGTAGAGAGGTTATGCTAGGTACAGAGACTATGGTAGGTAGAGAGGGGCTTTGCTAGGTAGAGAGGTTATGCTAGGTACAGAGACTATGATAGGTAGAGGGGTGATGCCAGGTATGGAGGCAATGCTAGGTAGAGGGGCTATGCTAGGTATAGAGAGACTATAGGTAGAGGGAGAGAGAGAGGGGGAGAGAAAGAGATGGGGGAGAGAGAGAAGGGGGGAATGATGGAGAGAGGGGAGAGGGGTGGAGCAAAGGTGCAAAAGCACAAAATGGGAGTACAGACAGATGATTGTATTGATCCGTAGATCCTCATAGCATTTAATACCTTGACCCCCCCCCCACTCCACCTGCTCTTCCCAGCTTCTCTGCGGTCAGAGCTGAACCACCTCCACGCCACAGCCATGGAGCATCTGAAGCAGATCCACCTCAAGGAGAACAACTCCGCCAAAAAGGAACTGGAGAAGGCGATGGAGCACAGCCACAAACAGGCAGGAAGGGAGTTAATGAGATGACCGTGCCTTCCAGCAGAGGGGGCTAGTGATCTCCGGAGTATTACAATGTCGAGTGCACTTGTTAAACTGGTGGATGTGGAACCTTTTCATAGATAAATTGAACAAATAAATCCGTGCTAAAACCGCCCCCACCCCCCCATCCAGGAACAAGAGCTCCTGGGCCGCATCTCGGACCTGCAGGCGGAGGTGTGTTGCCGTAGCAACCGCATCACGGACCTGGACCATGAGATACACTCGCTGAACGAGACCATCGACACGCTCACCAGAGAGCTAGAGCTGAAAGGCAAAGAGGTCCTGAGGGTCCGCAGTGAAGCCAACCACCAAATCAGGTGGGACCATGACAGATGACTGTAGCTACATTTACATGGACCCTAACATTCCTATTTAAAATCAGTTTAAAATCCCGTATTACGCACCGGAATTACACATACAGCCTTCGTGAGTGACAATGCTAACAGCCAATGAAAATCTACGTCTCAATTTCGGAAAACGATTTCAGGCTTACAGGGGTCTATGCATCAAATGTTCAGCAGAGAGTTGCTTATCTGACGTAGTGCTAATGGACGAAAGAGGCTGAGACGATCTATTACCTGACCACATAATCGTGTGCATGTTAAAGGTCTGTTCTGATTCACTGTGACGGCACTTGTAAACACCAGACCCTATTAGATACCAACAGGTAGCCTGAAATCTTAAATTGGAAGGATTTCATTTGGAATGCCAATAAAATAAATGGCTATGCAAACGTAGCTATTGACACAAGATGTACAGTAGGTTCTCCATACGAATAAACAGGTGTTAACTGATAAGGTGTCAGTTGGTTACACAGTGTGTGATATGCTTCGTTTCGTTTTACATTGTTGAGCTACATTTTGAGAGCTGTAGCCTTTGTTCCCTTATGCAGACTCAGCGCTCGCACGCTCACACCCGGCCTGTTCCAGTGTGCCTACGCAGTGGCTTTGAAACGAGTGCTGTTGCTGTCTTCCTACCCCTGTCTCTCTGGTGCTTTATGCTCTTTCAGCCTATTCTGCTCACGCCGGCCCCAGCGAATATGACTGGAGCCTCTTGTAGCAAACATAACGATAATTAATTTCATCTGGGCCTTGTTCACGGAGCCAGATTGTGTAATTTCTACTTTCTTTTTTTTTTCGGTAGGGAAATGAAATTAGATGAAATCCAATAAGATAAAAAGTGCAAATGTTGAAATTGGATCTCAGAACGCTCGATAAGACAAGAGAAAATAACATTATATTAAGGTCTCTCTGAGCAAGCACCATTTGGTAAAATTGACATTGTATTCCAATGACTGCAGAATCGAGTAACAACGTTAGCATTAGGATAGCGTGTACAATGTTTCGTGACGTACGTGTCAGCTGAGTTTGTAGACATTAGAGGGGACATGTCGGTCACCGCACTAATCACCTTCGTCATATTATAATGTCAGCACTAACGCCTGGTTGGTGGGCACTGGTGAAACTGTTGGACAGCGCTGAACCATTCGGCGTTGCTACTTGCTACAACTGTTTTGATCGCCTCATCTAGCTCTACCGCCATTTAGAAACACGCTTTACTTCAATCTCACTAACACAATCTTCAATCTTCACAATCTTCACTAACCCACCTTGATTGGTCCGCCAGCAGGGTGGCTGTGCGTACGCTAATGCCAACAGGGTTTCCAGACTATAAACTCAGCAAAAAGAAATTGAGCTTAGAGCAATTGTCAGGCGGAGCTAATGCACGCACCGCTAATGCCGTCACATTCATGTCAAAACTAAAGCGTGCAAAAATCCGATCAGCACGTTTTTAAATTTTGCATGCTGAAATATCTAATTTGCGTGCGCAAATGTGAGCCTGTCGAGCACAGAAAAATGAAGTGAACATGTGTGTGTCATAATATAGTCTTTTCTATCCTCTTGAATAATTTTTTCCATCTTGATTTGATAGTTCTCCTCGCGCGCAAAGTGGATTACCCTTCATCTGCGTTCTGCTTTTTTGACATGGCCTGAATTAATGGAAAAAGATGGTTTTCATCAGAGCTAACTTGTCTTGTGTTTTTTGTTGTTTTTTTCTCCACCAAAATGATTGGCTTAGGTTACAAATGATGTCTTTTCAAACCATCAAGCTCAGCTCCTTTGTCCCTGTTCTTCAAGATGTAATTAACAGGGAGCCCGGCTCCATCCGCCCACAGATGTGCATCTGGTCCTATGCGCTGCGTTTGAAAAGCAGCTGTCCCCCAAGTACCTCTTAACAGCTCGCCGCAGATGCAGAGTCTTCTTCTTATTCTACTTATTCTACTTCTTCTTCTCCACACTATTATTACGTTGAACGCCGTGTCAACGTTTGCTGCTTTACTGCACGTGTGTTGAATGGCTGCGAAGAACTTCTTCTGAAGCTCCTTTTGAAGTGTGCGATTTTGGTATCTCTACCTTTGTTACTTTAACAACGGGTTACATAGAATTACATCATATTTTCAACAGCAAAAGTGTTGAAAAAAACCAAACTCTGTACTAGAACTCATATACCGGAGAAATAATGTTCAGGTTGACTTGAATGATAAGCCTGCGTGGAGGATGCTGTATAAACCACCATTGACAAAAAAATGTGAATGAAAAAATGAATTGCCATGTGCTTGTTGACAGCTAATTAATATGTTTCTTAATTCTGATGTCTCAGATAAGTGTTATTATATTGTTCAAGGCTATCTTCGCTGAACTATCTAGTATCGTTTGGGGAGGACTATGATTTTCTATTTGATTCATCTATGGTAAATCCAAAAAGAAAAAAGCAAGACGGACAGAGAGACAGGCATAGCGTTGTTAGAAAAAGGAAGGTGGATGGTGATGACAACTGTGATTGTCTAATCGTCTTTAAAATATTTAGTCTGAACTCATGTTAAACCGGACCTGTTTATTCAAAGATGGATGACCTAGAAAAATGTAAGAAAATTAGGGATGGCACCAATACGATACTGACTTAAATAGCTGGTTCGGTATCGGTTACAATTGGCCAGTTGTAACCGATCCATGGGGCTAATCCAATTAAATGTATTTACATGCGTAGGTCTACTGTCAAGCTTCAGCCATGTCTAACCTACCAAGGCCACACTATCACCAGCAGGTTTCTAAAATGCATCTAAGTCCTAAATTAGAGAGTGGCTGCCATTTACTTTGCATCTTAACCAAAACTTAATTTAACACTGGAATTAGATCGTACTCGGTATCGGCTACCCAAGGTGTCGGTATCTGTATCGGTAACGGGACTGAAGAAACTGGATTGTGCCATCCCTAAAGAAAATATGGGATTATGAAAATGCGTTTCAAAGACATGGATTAAGAATAATCTTAGAACAGTGATCTTTAATGTTTTTTGGGCCAAGGCAAGGACCCCTTGGCAGATAGAAACATGGCACAGAGACCCCCTATCACATATGGTATATCATTTTAGTTGCCGGGCCAACAATAATGTGTAGGGCGACCTATAGTGCCCGGTATAAAAGTAGGCTAACTACTAAAAATAATTTATTTATACTTGTATTTATGTTGCTGTATATTTCTGACATTTACATGTAGACGTTTAAATTTTTGGAAGAAATACCCCTAGCAGTCCCGGACCCCTAAGGGTAGACTGAAGACTAGGCTTAATCCATGTCTGCAAAACCGGTCCATAGTGACATTTGATTTTCAGGGAGGAATGACTTGATTTACTTTCTGTGGTGCAGCTTGTAAATTGATATTGTAGATTGAATAAATGTGTTAAAATTCAATTCTCTCTCTCTCTCTCTCTAGGGCCCATGAGCAAGACCTAACAAAGAGGCACGAGAGAGATTTGGGGGAGATGAGTGCCGTACATCACAGGGAAACGCACATCATGCTGGCCGACTTTAACAAGGCGCAGGAGGTCCTCAAGGATAAGATCTCGGCTTTGCAAATCATGTAGGTGGCTCTGATGAGATTAGTTCAATAGGCTCAGTTGTCCAGCTGTGGCTTGCAGAGAGCAACACTGCCACCTGGTGGCATAAAAGTGGTATTGCAGAATACAGAAGTGAATGGATGTAATAGCACCATTAATTATCTTCAGCGTAATCATTAACAGTGTGTCAGTGTGCATCGATACAAACAGTGAGCTTATTTTTGCTTCTTTGTTTGTTTGTTTGTTTCTTTCTTTCTTTCTTTCTTTATGCTAGCTAGCATGGCATGACACCACCTTAGTCTAGCTAGCTAGCTAACCAGCTGTAAGTCCATGTACTGTGTTTGTGTGCAGCTTGGAAGGGACGGAGGAGAAGTTCCGTAACCGAGAGAGCCGGCCGGAGGACCTGCAGCTCATAGCAGACCTCAGAGAGATGGTGACAGAGAGGGAGGCACTGGTCAAGAAGCTAGTGGTGGGGACCGCACATGCACACACCTCATCACATAGACACCAGTGCGATGTAATCAACATTAACATTAAAACCACATAGACACATGTTTTAGATGACAGATTAAACAAGGGAATTAATACTGTATTGTACTGTACTGTATCTCAAATGAAATGTAACCAGCGTGTGTATTGTCACGCCAGTGTGTGTGCAGTGTCAGATGCAAATCAACAGGTGTGTATTAATAGCTGTGTTGATTTCCCTATGAAACGGGTTGTTATTGGACACTCTAGCGAGCTGTTTCCCAACAGGACGACAAGAAGTTCTACCAGCTGGAGCTGGTCAACAGGGAGTCGAGCTTCAACAAAGTGTTCAACTCCAGCGCCAACGTGGGCGTCATCAACCCTCTCATCAAGGTGGGTGGTAGCTGTGCAAGGTGGGTGGCTGACTGACTGCAGTCAGTCAGCCATCTGCAGTCAGTCAGGCATCTGCAGTCAGTCAGCCATCTGCAGTCAGTCAGCGATCTGTAGTCAGTCAAGCATCTGTAGTCAGTCAGGCATCTGCAGTCAGTCAGCGATCTGTAGTCAGTCAAGCATCTGTAGTCAGTCAGGCATCTGTAGTCAGTCAGCCAGCCATCTGCAGTCAGTCAGGCATCTGAAGTCAGTCAGCCATCTGCAGTCAGTGGACACAGTATGGATCAGGGCTCCATAGAGAGCACCTAATGTGTTGTTAATGACCCTCGTCAACCGAACTGGTGTTTTTCAAGCATATATACGGTATTTACACACACACACACACACACACACATATATATGTATACAGTATCCGTCATAAGTCACAGAATTTGTTTCACAAAATATTGTTTTATTTAATCTTCATGTCACCTTAGGGGCTCCTGTTTCAGTTTGAACATTTACCACACTACTATTTTGTTTGTGAGGCATGTGTCGAATATAGTATGTTCCAATTGCCTTCCAATTAAATAATATGCTGTTAAATCAATAATTGTATTTATATACACACACACACACACACACACACAGAGTTCCGTATGAGCAGCAGCTGTTTTGGGTTGTGGGCGGGGCATGTCAAGCACCATACTTCAGCATCGTGTCACACGTCCAGCATGCTGCCTCACCTCGCTCGCCATTGTATCCACACATGGATTGTGTCCGTCAACACAATAGGTCAGCCTGAGCCCACCCAACACCCACAGGTCTGGTTTGGCTGAGCGCTGTCACCTCCGACACACTTTGAGTTTTTTTTTTAACGTCAGCCACATGAGAACAGTATGTATGCTCGGGGGGGGGGGGGGTTGACACCTCTTTCATACCCCATCCCGCCTTTGACCATTTGCTCGCCTTGGTGTCGTTTGTGTTCTGGAAAAGCACAGTCATGCAATCTATATGCGAAATATACTGAACATGCTTGACGTAAGCAATGAAATATTAAAACATATTTTAAAACATCTCACCTAAAACGAACAACCTGCTGGTGAAATTTTCGTTGCCTTCCCATGATGCAATGCACACGAGTACCCAATAGTGATTTCAGTACATGAGTTAAAACTCATTAGAGGCTTACAGTTGTTTTCGGCCACCACGCTCTTATTTCGTACCAAGTTGCGCATCCGTTACATTCTCTCAACTAAATCCCAATGCTAGTGGAGTATTCCGTCGCTACATAACAAGCTCAGCGGCACATGAGCACAGAAGCAGACACACCACCGATTTGTTGTATTAGCTTCAATATGAAGAAGAGCTACTTCACGAGCACATCTGTACAATCTGTAAGTAAGACATTTCCCCATGTGCTCGCTGCCCTAGTGCTTTGACTGTGCAGACTACTTGTTTTCATTGGGCCTATTCCCAGTATATTTTGTGTGGAATGTTTTTTTTTTTGTTTTTTTGTCTTGTTTCTCTCAATTTTTTTCTCCCCACTTAGCACCCATGTTTGAATGTGCTCAAGCCTTTGCTGAAACTCATGTACAGTATGAGACAATAACAAGTTGCATGTGGGACACAAAAATAGGGCTGCCATATTTCACATTCCCACAGGGGGCGCCAGTGAGACCTATTAAGAGCTCTGCTCTGCACAGAGCTGTAAACAGTGTAGCCAGCTACATAAGTAAGACACTGTTTGGAGAGGCATTGTTTCTCTTCTGTGATCCAAACAATATAATGCACGAGACAGTATAATGCACGAGACAGTATTGCAGCAATTTTGTTTGGTTACGCACACATATATGTCTCAGCTGTTTGTCATTCAGTCTAACCAATTGATTTATCATCATTTCTCAGCCTTCCTGAGGCTGTCGCCACGGCAACAGAGGACACGCCTCCAAAGAGAGACAGACTAACACGTGAACAAACAGAGGCTCATATAGCCCAATACTTCTCTTTCTAACAGGCAAAAAATAAAATAAACAAATAAATAAAACCAGTCAATTCAAAGGCATTTGGACAGTAAGCTAAATTTCTATCCCAAGCATCATGCCAAGCCCCATCCTACTGGTACAGTATATTGAGGGCACTGTGCAATACTACTGTACAGAAATCCGATGAAAGTGTGTGTGTGTAGCCCATTTCATTCGGACCATGTTCAGCACCGCTCAGCGGGCTAGCACGTCTCTGTGCCTCCACAACAGCCTACATGACTACACACCCTCATGCTACGAGCCCTCAGTCCTTTTGCGGCCAGGAAATTAGCGCCGGGTGATTTTTAACGACGTCTTTTTAACGGCCACCCTCCGATAGTACGGATCAACTTCAGCTCGCTGTCCCAGCACTTTGACCGTGTACATGTTTTCAGATCTGTGAATGGTCTGAGGAACACTTGATTGAACTTTTCCGACGCCTCAACGCTCTCAGGAGGGGAAACATCTCGGGGCAGATGAGCTGAATCAAGTGTACCTTGTATTTTTATTACGGTGTTTATACTTGTACACTTGTACTGTTTTGCTATGGTCTGTCTATGATGCCAATGGACCAGAGACATTTGAGGGTTGAGTTTTTTCCCCATTTGAATTAAATCCAGCTTTATATTCAGGTGTTGCTCAGGTGTTAACTGGAATTAATTTCACGGATAAAACTCTTGCTTGATGTCTCTATGTTTATATTCAGCCCCTAGAGCATGTGAAAACAGATGTGTCATTGTACTATAATGCTGCCACCACTCACGTGAAATAATCGTATTTTGTGTGTTTTTTTATAGTTTGACTTGAAAGGTTTACATTAGTGCTTTTCACATGCTAATTCATTTCATGACCCTTGTGACATCGGGCCTCATTCAAATATTGTACAGTCTCTGCATGGTGAATCAGTCTGAGGAAATTAGACTGACCTTGTGAGGAGCATAGAGAGATGCCCTTATGGTAGTAACAGGCTCTATTACATTCCTGACATAGGCTGACCGTGTCTTCCATAACATAGGAAATGGAAATGTTGACCCAAATAGGGTTCCAGGAAGTATCTTTATTTTTCACTGTAAAAAAAGACTCAAGTGTATGTTTAGAGATGTATTAGCTTCACACACTTATATAGTAGTATAAGGTTACACCAAATATTCCCATTGGGGTCAATTAAGTCGCTAAAGCACAGAATTCTTAGACCTTGGCTATGTATTGTAGCGTACTTCAAAATGAACACTTCCTGAAACCAAAATGGGGGCGGGACTTGTTATCTCAATTTCTGTCGAACAAAATCATAATACATGATTTATGTATGGTTTACAGAATATAGCATGTTGGATTTTAGTCTGTTTTTCTACACTAGACATTTTATTTATGTACTGTATTTATTTGTTTATTTTTTTTAAACAAATTCTTATTGTTAAAAAAAAAAAAAAAAGAAATCTAAATTAATGTGAAATGTTTAACTGAATGTGTTCAAACACACATTTTCACATGCATTGTAGGGGTCCACTTAAGAAAAATAGACTAAAATACAAATGAAGGATTTTCCTGGCCCTACACTTTACCAATGGTTAAAACTTCCATGTACACTGTGAACTGTTAGGCTTATATACATGTTGTTTGTTATTGAATATGAAAAATACCTATGTCTGATTATATTGTCGTCACAGCCTATTATGCAAATAACTGCATCGGACGGTGCAAATGTGTTTTGTCTGTCATGAGTTCTTTGTTATTAAAAATGCTAACCATCAGATTTTCACTAACTAGTCAAATAATTTGTTGTCACAGCAGTTTTCTTTCTCCTGTCAATTTGAATTTCTGATAAGAGTTTTGGAAAATAAAAATACCTATTGAATGTTATATATTATCTCTACAGGAAATATTGTTTGCTTGTTAGGAAACCCAAAACGCATTAGGTATACTCATGGTCTATCTTTCTCATTGTCTATTTTTTTCTCTTTGAAAGTTGAAGACAGTGTCTGATATAGTCTGCAGTGTTTTGTGTCTCACGTAAATTGCTTGTAAAGATTATTCTTCAGGTTACTTTTAAATTGTATGGTTTATTGTATAGTGCTGTCAGTAGGGGGTAAAGTGGCTAACTTTTATTAACTGCCAACATTGAACCAGAACTGGTGTAAGTAATGTTCAAGATCAATGTTTTCCATACGTTAACAGACGTTAGAAATAATTTTAAATATTTACTGTCCAGCAACCTATTTTTCTTGTAAAAGGTTGGATGTTAACTATGTTGAATATAATACTGCGTTAACCAAATGTGTTACAGTCGAAAGGGGAGCTGAACATCTGTTGACTGTCCCCTTTGTGACTCAACATAGTGGTGGGTCTTGGCAATTTAAAAAATAAATATACAATACAATATTTACAACAATATTTATATTTCTACCCCATATTTGAAATGAACGAAACAGTTAAAGCATGAGAGACATTTCTCAATGTAGTGGGTTTGTGCACATGCTAGAAAATTGTCACGTTTCCAAGTCATTGAGATGGATAGAATTATTCATTTGTTTTTGTCAAAATTCAAATTATTTGTTGAAATGCTTCATTTTGTTGCTTGCAGAGTCCGAACCACTTTATCATCATCATTTGTACCGCAGTGCACCAAAAGGTGCGTGAAGCAGCAGATAACTTTGTATTCAAATTATAAAATATAATGTATTAACTTCCAGTAGGATTGTATTTTGGCAACAAGCCCTAGTAAAACAGGGTACAATTATGAAGTAATTAAAGGGTTACCCTGCAGGGTAACCCTTTAATTATTTCACACTGCCGAAGCTGTGCCTAAAGTGATTTTAAAACAATGCTGTTCAGACTTGTGACCAGGTGGTGTCGCCAGTATGCCAAGTATATAGGAGTATGCCAAATATGCTCCTCTAATGTTCTCTTGAACAATAGTGCTCATGGGACAAATGTGCTGTTTGTAATAAATAATATAATATGTAATATATTTAAAAGGCCTTAAATCCATATAAAAATAAAACACACAGCCTTCAAAAATAAGGTGAATAGAGGTTTAAAAGGGCGTTACGTTAAAGTGTGCTTACGTTGGAACAATGGACAACCTGGACAAACCTTTTGTTTTAAGTCCTGGCTGGGCGGCTCATGTTCAACTGCTGAGAAGTACAATGATATATATGAGCAGCAGACATATGAGGATAAGTGTGAAGTTGACAAAGAGCTCCTGGAGGTTCCTCTTGGTCTGTGGGTTCACCTCGATCTGAGAGGCGCGACGGATAGCCGACTTGGTCATGTGCTGAACACGCTCCATGGTAACAGAACCTGCTTTCTCTCGGACCAGAACAGACTTGGTCACGGCGAACTGGCTTACGCTGGAGATCGAAGGGCTTGCTTTCTTGGTGGAGTTGTGGTTAGGACCAGCCCGCTAGAGGTCTCGCTGGTTCCGGTGCGTTTTGCGAATTCTGTTCTGGAGGACTCGTCCTGACCTGGTAGGTGAAGTAACGTGACTTAAGTGAGGGATGTGGTATATTACAGCATGAATCGATATTGGCTGACTTGCGTTGAGTTGGACTCAAATGAAGGGCAATGTGAAGGTGACAAAAATGTGTAAGGGTGTCTGGTCTTCTGTCAGGTATCTTCTCAGGCAGGTGGGGCGAGCTCACCCGGGTTTCACACTAATCTGGAGAAAGAAATGGAACAGAAAAGAGAAAATTCATAGGAAAGATTCATTTTATATCACTATGATTCACTTAAAGGTGTTGTAAAACCATTCTACATCACTGTGATTCACTTAAAGGTGTTGTAAAACCATTATACATCACTATGATTCACTTAAAGGTGTTGTAAAACCATTATACATCACTGTGATTCACTTAAAGGTGTTGTAAAACCATTCTACATCACTGTGATTCACTTAAAGGTGTTGTAAAACCATTATACAT
>JAOEGT010043196.1:0-21834 GCA_025447795.1 Speoplatyrhinus poulsoni | reverse complement strand
GAAAAATACTGTGCTTTATGTTGTCCTCTCACCTAAACTATAAGCCACCAGACACGCACACACAAAATTATATTTAATATATTATTGAAACAGAACACACACACACACACACGCTACACTGTAACTATAAACCTATGTTTAATATACTATTGAAACAGAACACACACACACACACACACACACACACGCTACACTGTAACTATAAACCTATGTTTAATATACTATTGAAACAGAGCACACACACACACACTGGACCAACTGTATTATCAAACAAACACACCCTCAAGTCAAGGACACTGCGGTGCAGAGTGTGAAGCAGACAATGGCTGATGCAAATTCGATTTAGGCTTATTTACTGAACACACACAAGAGACTATTTACTTTGTTACAACTGAGATACTAATGTAGAATAAGTCTTCTTAAATGATATTAATATCATGTTCGTATATACTGTAATATATTTGAGAAAGGTCAAATGCGTATGATTTGCCAGAGCAAATGAAACATTGGTTCTCAGATGTGTCTGGTTCCCAGGATATTGTGGCTATATAGACTTCTAAATATTCTAAACAGAAATCAAGTCTGATTGCTGGATGTTCAGCGTGTGTTGTTATAACAACATTCAAATGCTGTTGTCTAGGCAATCAAATGACTGCCGAGCAGTTCACCAGTCACCATACTGCATAACATGTATGTGTTGCCTTCTCTTCCCGTGGTCACATGTTTCAGAGCATGTTTCTATTTTAGGATTACTAAAATAGCAAGTGTTGAAACATTAAGAAGGAGGGAAGCAATAAAAGTTGGATGAAAGTGAGACAGGATGGAGAGATGATTGTGTTTCTTGTATTATTGTTAATCAGTGAGATATACTGTATGTCTGTCTGCCTCATGTAATACACATGAGTACAGTATACTGTTCTCACTTCCAGATCTGCATGTGGTGCTTTACTGTGACATCATCAGTAAGAGACCGTAAAGGGCCCCTGTCTCACTGATTTTCCTTTTTAATAACTTGAATGTTACAGCTTCACCAAGGATCTGCCAATCAGAAAATAAAATAAAACAATACACATAATAACAGTATTATTTCAGATAATAAACCCTTCCAAAAGATAGGCCACTTAAAGCAGATATTTATTTCTGTTGGAAACCGAGTCTGTCACATGGAGCCATAGATTTATATAAAATGTCCTTCAGTGGCCCTTGACTCTAGGCTGGGGGTTTGGCCCTGGCCAAGTTAGTTGTGAAATGCATGTTGCTCAAGGCATATAGTGCTTCTTCTTCCTCTCTAGCCTACTAAGGTACAAGCAATGGGAAATGTGTAATGTGCTATTAAACACACTCAGAAAGACATGCTTCTTATTCTCTCCTATCTTTGTCTATTAACCCTCTGTTAACTGTATTTCAGCTAACTTCACTGATCTTAGGGTACAAGCGCCTCCAAATTACCCCCTTCAAATGACTTTGCTCTCTCCAAACATGTAATGCTCATTTATAGTAATGCCAACCACAATAAACCCAGTGACCACTACAGCACCGTCTCTTCTATTCTGTCCTCTACTCAGCCTCACTCCTTACCTCATCTGTTTCACACACACACACACTCACACACACGCACACACACACACACAAACGCACACACGCACCGCGCGCGCTCGCACACGCACACGCACACACACACACACACACAATAAAACAGTTTAAGAGAACGAGCTATAGAGATAATAACTCACCTTTTTAACTTGGTCATCCTTTAGTTCGGTGAAGTAATAAGCTAATAGCTGGGCCGCAATCATCTTGACCTTCTTTACCTCACACACTGACGCGCTCTCAAAAACTCCGATGGAGAACGAGCAAGTAAGAATAAATAAATTGAGTGACTTTCTCATATACAACCTTTCTCTGTAAAATGTATGAATATGCCTACTTAGTGTGGTCTGAAATAAACTCCGCATGTGTGTCAAAGACTAACTAGCACACTGCTACCGCTTACACACTCCTCCCTCCCTCTCTCTCAGACAGCTTAACTGCGAGCCAGCAGAGAGAGGGAGGAGAAATTGGGGGAGAAATTGAGTCCACTATCTGCGCTGTGATTGGTCAGTGACGTGATTGACTTTGGCTAAGTGACACACCCTCTCGACAGGGATTGGCTAAAGTGCGTTTTGCACCGATGCCTTGGGGGGCATAAAGGTGTGTGTGTGCGCGCGCGTGTGTGTGCGCGCTCACGCGTATGCACCAGAGGTGTGTAAAGAGGTCGGTCTTTGGAGAAAAGAAGGCAGAGATGTTACTATGGTTAACGTAAATGTGGCTTGATGTGACTCACATAACAAACGTAATGCTCCTACAGGAGTTTGAGAGAGACAGTTACGTGTATAGAGGGAGGGCCCTCCTATGTTTTACATCGTGTTGAAAAGAACGTCATCTGGTTGACGCTCTGTTCAGCACGTTCTACAGAGGGAGTGACTCAAAGACAGAAACGCATACTTAATATATACCACTTCTCTGTATTTTTGGCCAGGGTTGATCACTTGTTCTGTCTCTCTCTATCCTACCACATCTCACCCTAACTAATGGCACATACAGTAAGTGAAGGTGGCATAATAATTTACTTTTTTTTTCCTCTATTATTTGTCAGTCGTTAAGAAGAGGTTCCAGCTCAGGCACAGAATTCATTATAATGTGAAGTCTACACTAATACAGTCAGCCTTCCTTCCCGACCATGTATGGCCAGACAGTTATGTCAGAGTCAGATGTGACACCATTATTTGTATTGCTTCTCGTGGTGACAGAAGCAGAGTTAACCCTACTGTATTTCTGTACATGGGACACAGCATTATCTCCATCCTTAAAGACTATGAAAACAGTCAACTATTTAGAATGTCTATAGTAAGCCAATTGTAAGATAACACACTTTTTGTCAAATTCACCAAATATCTCAGTGAGGTCTGCTATCTTACCATTATACACAGCTCTGGCTCTGTAAATAGGAACATAAAACAAAGTTGTGCATACTGCACACAACAACAATATTCTAGCCTTCGCGATATGTTCTCAATGTGAGAGAGCACCCTATGGCTTTGAAGGGAGATATGTTTTTGTTTTGATTTTGAGTTCAATTATCAACAAGCTTTCTCAAGAATGCTTTACTAACCCTTTGAAGCGTATTGATTATGAAAGCCCACTGAACCATTAGCCATGTCATATCTTCATTATTAGAGAGTAATCACTCAAATATTGTCCTGAATACTGCTCAAACATGCCCGTCTTATGAAACATATTGGCATGAGCTCACATGTCCCCATGTAATATTAACCTGCTATTGGACCAAACATTCTTATGAGAGTAAGATTATAAAATTATTGTTTTTGGGTGATAAATTCATTTTTCAAATCATACCCACAGTCTTCTCCTTCTTCAATCCATCACCTGTGTCCGTAATTGCTGTTCTCTCTGTCATTTTATTCTCTCCATCGGACAGCATTAGAGTGAAGCCTATAGTGTCACCAGTGAGCACAAGCCTGGCCTTCCTGACCAGAACCGGACCAAACGATCACTAATTCCAGCGTTTAGATGTCTGCTGTCATTAGAATGGATTATTGGATTGTTTCTTACCATCGACAAAGATTTTCCATGAACCAGCATTGACTGCATGTGCACAAAATGGGATACTGTGGTGATGGAGTCTTGGAGCCTTGTGTTGTGGCATCTACTGGTGGCACACATTGATGCATCCATCAGTTTACATCCGAGACTCCAGCGGCTGTATTAGAATTCGGGAAGGGTGAATAATAGAAATATATAATGAATAAGGGCTATGTATTTGATGTATAAACCTAATCCTGCATCCTTTGAAAATTAAATGAGCAATCTTAAGCGGAGACTTACCTTTTCGCACGATGTCTATAAGCTGTGATTCTGAACTGAATGCAGATTGAACTAAACTCTGAACTGTATTTGCTTTGTTTGGTGACCATATTTGTGTGTGTCAGTACATGTATTGTTACAGGGGAGACAAAGACCCAAGACACACACACACACTCAAAGTGAATACATAATCACATTCATAAACATCACGCATGAATTCCCACTCTAAATACCCCATGATCTCATCAGTAGGAATCAGAAGGTATCCCAGCATTCTCCTATAAGAAAAACCTCCTAAAATAAAACAGCGTGTGTGGTGCACATGAAGAAAAATTGTGCAGTTGGTGGGAGAACAGATTAAAGAATGAGAAGCTCTGTCAGACTTTATAGTGAAAGTAGAACTGTGTTGCTGCTGCAACATCGGTTGTGTTTTTACACGTTGGGTTTTTGCCTGAAAGCTATTTGGTCATTGCTAAAACAGGATTACTGTTTGTGACGTAGCCCTCACTAAGTGACAGTAACATGCACTGTACTCCTTTAGTCTCATTCATGATACACAGCTGTTTTAGCCTTCTTTCATCCGTACTTCATTCTTCTCCAGCTCTGATTCCTTAGAAGTGATTTTAGTATATTATATCAGATTCTGTGTTCTTTCTGTTTAACTTGAAATAATTATACTTTAAGATTTCTTAGAAATGTCTGTTTTGTTAATCTCTTTAATATTGATAGATTATTTGACATAAAATAAAGAATTGTATTTGAAACAAAACAATTTGAGTTTAAATGGGAGGTTTCCAAAGATGACCCTTCATATTTTACTAAAGATAATCTGTGTGTCTACATTTTACTTCTGCGTGTGCAAGGGATATCAGACAGTCTAGCGTGTGCCTATGTTGATATGACACATATATAGTATAGCATCGTTGTCCTGTGTTAAAAGGAAGGGCACATTGGGGACAGGTCCCATGAGCATTTGGTTGGCGGTTGGTTTTTTATTATGTTATATAGTATTATCTGTCAGCAGTTTTGTGTGTGACTACAATATTGCAACAATAAGTGGTTCATATGAAATCCCCACACATGCACACATCTAAGTCACAAGCTATATGGATTACTTTTGAAAACAACTGGTCTGTAAAAATGAGTCATATTAACACAAAACGTAAGCAAAAGCAAGAGCTAGACAATAAGACAGACAGACAGACAGACAGTCCGGCCATCCGTATGGACTATCACAAGTACTGATCACAATGAACAGAGGAGTAACAATAGGGAACAGAGAAGCAGTTGTGCTCATTGTAAGAGCATTCAGTAAGCAGCAGGATTCCAGATCCACTCCTATTCATCCTCATGATACTGCTGACTAACGCTGGAACGCACGCAAGCACTCACACACAAAACAAGTTTACATAAGCAGCATGTGCTGTAGATGGGCACACAAATATTCACACCATACACACACAAACAAACACCTGCATAAACACACAAACGAAATAAATAAATACACACGCACACACACCTATACCTAATTCTAAATATATTTCCACATTTATTTGAGTAGTATATTACAATAGTCAGAGTAAACAGAGGTCATGTCAGGACTACATGTTATGAGGAGGTTTGCGTACTTTATTAATACAACGGCCTTCTAGAATGAAGCATCAAAAACAACAAAATCAACACAATTTTAATAAATATACACACATCAATGCTAGAGTGATATAGTAATGGAGAGTACCTGATTGTAGCCTCTGTTTATACTAATACAGAATCACTTGTACAATACATTCAGGCGTTCTGGTACGAGGTTAGGGAAGCTAGGATCCAACTGTTTTCATCAGAGTTTACATACTCTAGGTATTATAGCAGTGATATCTCATTCGTGTTGAAATAATGGATTCACAGTGCTTGTTTACTGCCATAACTTCTCGCACTGCAATAATAAACAGTGTTTTTCTAAAGATATCATGGTCCATGCTTCAGTTGAGCTCGTGTCTGGCTACAGCTGTAATGAGAGCAGCACCTTTCCCACTCCCTTCCTCTGAAAGGATAAACGTCACCTGACAAAGAGGAGCTAAGTCCTTCACCGTCTCCTTGAGGACTTTGGAGAAGCTACACCAGCAGAAAAAGAAGAAAAAGAAAACACAAATATATTTGTTGAGTTGAATTTATACAGAAAAATGTATACAGGGCATATGTTTATATTTAACTGTGGGGGTCACTGCAGAAAACAATTTTTTATATATATATATATATATATAGACACACCATAATATATACCATGAAGGATAGAATAACAAAAACTCTTAACGTAAGGTTAAGAAAATATTTCTGCAATAGCAATAAACAATATTTGAAAGAATTAACAACAGTAATGTTAATTATATGTTTACTGACTGGGGATGCAACTTGTACAGCGTTCCGTCCACCCCTACAGTGATACGCAGATGGTCCAGTCCACGGTTCTCTCGGATCTTCTCAACCACAGCTGACATCCCTGCTCCAACTAGCTGGGCAGCACGTCGTGACACGGCTCCACACACCTACAGGACATTGCATATTAAATAAGGAGAACATACGTGACCACATGTGACATATGTCACATACGTGACTGTGCCAAAGCTCATTGTCTGTAGCTAAGCTAACGTGGTTGATGCTGCAGGACATTGCATATTAAATACCCAAGGAGAACATACCACTATGTGACCGTACCATAGCTCATTGTCTGTAGTTAAGATAATGTGGTATATGTTACAGGAGATTACTACTCTTTTCTTTATTTTCCAAACCTTAACCCTGCAGAACTGTACACATTATTTATGTATACATAGGTTCTCCAGTTCCCCAGAACATCCTGTCTGATGTTATATTCCTTTTCTAATCATCCATCCTCTACCTCTTTGACTATGATGCTGTCATTACAGGTGCTGTCCAGTCCCAAGTTTTGCAGAATGGACCTGACCTGCAGTAGAGCGAGTTGGTCACTAGAGGGAGACAGCACAGTTAAATACTGTATCACTACAGTGAATGGAGAATGAAAATGAACCTAAATTACTAGATTAAACATTATGAGTTTTCCCGTGGACTAGGCTATTGACATACAACATTGCACACACAGAGCTTTAATAAAAATCTCTTACCTTTCTATATTGGATATGTATTTAGTTTGGAAGATTCCGGGTGTTTTCAAAGCCTCAGTGACATGTCCTCTGAAGAGTAAGCCTCTCCGGGTTAAATCCAATAGGACTTGACGAACAACCTCTCCTAAATACAACCCACTGGTGAGCTTCTCAAACCTAAATTAGGCACACAGACACATGTTAGATCAAAATGAAGACGCCCTGACCAGTATAGGATTGCCAAACCTAGAAATACACACCTCTGTTTTCCATAGTTGAGAGACTCTCGGTCCACAGCTGTGTCATAAAGAGTGATGATGTCATCCAGACAACCATCCTCCCCGAGACCTCCCCACTCGGTGTTGATGCACATCCGCTGCTTCATGCCATTCCTCTTCTCCTCCACCTTCGCTGCATTACCTTCCTGGGATAAGAACTCAGATGTGCTGATTTGGCACTTTTTGTGTGCCATGCAAAGCATTCCTAAATGTACCGGTGGAATAGCGTGATGCCAATGGTTACAACACAGGGGTAATGGCAATGCCAGGTAAAAAAAGAAAGCTAAAGGCCACATGTTTCCACCTATCCTTTAGCTTGACCGCGTCTCCATTAGGGTTGCCATGGCAACAGGGTCATCAGAGCAGCCCAGGAATCCCTGTCTGCAGCAACATACACCAGCTCCTCCCCTAATCCCTCCAGCGTGTCCTGGGTCTGCCGCAGGGTCTCTTCCTGGTTGGACATGCCCGGTACACCTCCAGCGGAAAGCCACCAGGGGGCATCCTTACCATGTGCTCAAATCACCTCAACTGGTTACTCTCAATGTGGAGGAGCAGCCACTCTACTTTGAGCCCATAGGTAAGGGTGGGGCCGTAGACCGACGTGATCCACATTGTCCCACTACATTCAAGAATTTCAGCATCTTTTGGTGAATCTCAATCTACTGTATTTAGGGGATCCTCAAAATGCTCCATTCCTCCTGTCGACAATTAATGTCCTCAGTCGACATTCTCCAGCCCTGCCTAGAACGTCTTGGCTTTGTTTTCTCTCTTTCATTTTCGAACAACCTTTTCTCCTTTTGAGTTGAACATTCAGTTGATGTTCTTAGCTTTTTTTTAAAGATGAATTATGGCTAAATTACATAATTAGACCTTTAAGGACCCTTCAAACCACATACCTGACCACACACCTGGAAAAACACACAATAGATGAAACCTTTTAAACCTCGACAGATGTTCCAAAAATTACCTTGTCTTCCTCTTTTATTCCATTCCTGTCTTCGCCTGCCATTTGTCTCTCCCCTTTCTTAACCTTCTCAATGTTACTCAGTTCCTCCATGTAACAAACATTGCTTCCTGTCCCTGTGGATCAAATATGTGACACTACAGTTTCAACATACCACAGATGTAAGACAAGGAAGGTACATTAAATATAACTTTACACACAAGGACATTCATTTAGTTACAATAAAAAAAACACATTCACTCAACCAGCCCACATAACAATGGCAGTAATCCATACCAGCTATGAGCCCAATCTCACACTGTGGCTCTTCATAAGCACAACTCATCATTGTCCCAACCGTGTCGTTGACCACTGCTACTATGTCAAGGTCAAACTCCTGTAGGAACATTAAGTTTGTTATGTGAGTCAAGGTCAAACTCCTGTAGGAACATTAAGTTTGTTTATGTGAGTCAAATCTAGCCACATTTACGTTAACCATAGGTACATTAAAGTCTTGCAGGGCTGTATTTTATAGTAGCTTATGTTATTACTGTACTGTATTATGGATCTTGTATTTACAGTATAATATTTACATACTGTACAGTCACATATGAAACTCATATTAAAGCTAGGCAAGCAGGTCTGTTGTACAATAGATGATGGACATTTATTTATTCTTCATGCAATCTATGTCTACTTTTTTAAACGTTTAAATCTAGGATACAAAATCACTAACCCAATGGCCTGGTATCCCGGGGCAAATACGACATTAAAATGTGTTATGCCTATATATAGCATGTATTCTATTCTGTCGTAACTTACATTGCGTCTTTTAATGGCATCTCTGAGCATTTCAACAACATCATTTCCTTCACAATCTGTGGCTTTGAAACCTTTGGTCCAGGTCACCAAAGTGCCCTGTAGAACACACAGCCTAGTTATCAATGTTATCCACTGCTGGCGTTTCTACCCTCTATAGGTGACAAAGTAACAGATCAAGGCTAACCTAGCACGGCACAAGAACGCTAAGAACATTGCCTATTATTACCGTGTCTATGGCTTTCTGCTTGCAGGGGAAGGAAAAGGTAAAGCCCAGAGGAAGACGAGCATTCTTCATCCCCATATAGTCCAGGAAGTCGCTGATGCAATGCACTATGTGGTCGAACAGCTAGAGAGACAAGTGATGTTTATCAAAACTCCTGGCAACTGCATTCAGAACAAGGGCACTAATTCAAACTCAAGCGTGGCTCATTCTCCTCATGAAGGTTATGTAGTCTGGCTTCATATGTATCTACAGTATATTAATCTGAATATTTCACCATGTCCCACCTCCTCTCCTGTTCCTTGCATTATCTCCAGCGGTATGGCGTAGATCTTGTTATACAGACGCACAGAGCGACGCAGACCACTACGAATCTTCACAAGCAGAACTCTAAAGTTGGTCCCTCCTAGGTCCAAGGCCAGGTATTTCCCTCGCTCTGGAGGAAGAAAGCAACAAGAGAGGTGAGAAATAAAAAAAAAAGAATGAAAGACATACTGTATTACAATACAGTATTTTGTGCTTTAGTTAGGTCTTATTTACAGTAGGCTATCTATAGTGTGTACCATTCTGAACCATACTCATACATGTTGTTACAGCGATAGGGGACACATTTTCTGTACATCGGTGTTTTCCTGACCTGTTCCATCAGGTGTGCGGTACACATATGAGGGCAGCATCTTTATGGCGGAGCCATTATTCTTTAAACCTGCCCTGAGACCTGCGCTCATTCTGGCCATAACAAGCTCTAGTTGCTCTTTGGTCAGTCTGAAGGGGGATAGTGTTTCATCCACCTAGATAATGTGTAGAATTAGCATTAGCACACTTGAGTTATATTAATTGCAATAGAAATAATAACGCAATGTCACCGGTCCTAACCTGTTGTCTCCGTGATGCCAGACGTTGAGCAACTGCCGTTACCATGGCAGCCCCCTTGCTACTACCATTCTCTGATAGGACGAATCGAACAAAACAGTCAGGAACTAACCGACGGACCACCTTATGAAGTCGATTAGCATATCTGCAAAATAATTGGTTGCATTTACATTATAATCATTGTTACATTTCTACTGTATGATACAGTGGAGGTTAGGTCTGAGTAGTTCATCCATGATGAGTTTGCATGTTAGTCCAAGTGATAAAGTATACATATTAAAAGATTAGGCCACACACTATTAGGGAATAAAAAACACTTTTGTTTAACATACTGTGGGTGTGTTCTGTAAACTGTGCCATCCACTCCCACTGTGACCCTTAACGTCTTCAACTTCCTGTTTTTTTTGATGCGAGTCAAGATGGCAGCCAGGCCTGCAGCCACAAGGTTTGAGGACCTGAAGGAGACCACAGTGCAAACGTGCTGAACAGCAATGCAGTCATCGGCCGATGGGGTCAACCCAAGGTCAACCAGAATCTCTCTGGTGTTTGTCAGGCCGTCTTTGTACCTGTGGGAGGCCGACATGGATGGTGCGTTGTTTACACAATGCTCACAGATAAGACAGTTGGACATTTTGGTAGGTTTAAAGATTGCAGAACTTACTGCTCCATAGATGCTACGTGCGCAGTAGATATTTTCCCTTTAATCCTCAGAGCACCAGAAACACTCCCGTCAAACAACAAGCCCAGTTTAGCCATCTTTAATACAACCAATCTCACCAGTTCACCTATATACAGCCCACTGACCATCTTCTCAAAGCTAGAGAAGAGAGAGAGAGTGTGAGAGAGAGAGAGAGAGAGAGAGAGAGAGAGAGAGAGAGAGAAAATTAATGCAAAGCTGATAATATAGTATGTCATTGTGACATGTTCAAAGTCTGCGTTCCATACATTTGTTTTCCAGGGTTGGTGGAGGCTGCGTCAATATCCCTGTCATACTCTGTGATGTAATCGTTCAGAGCCCCGTCATCTCCGAAGGCCCCCCACTCTGTGTTGACACACATACGGCCCTCGTCCCCCTCCACCTGGTCAATGTGACGCAGCTCCTCCATGTAGCATGCATTGGTGCCTGTGCCTACACACACACACAGGCACACACGCACACAAAAATCATTAGCAGAATATCTGCATTCACATGACATTCTGTACTGTAACCACTAGAGGGAGATGTTTATTATGCAAAATATATGAAATGGTAACTAAACCCAGAGAAAAAATTTGTTTTATTAGACAATTATATGTGGGCCTGGGTAAGGTCATTTATTTTGTTTTGTTAATTTTAATGTTATATTTCAAATACTGAAAATGTGTTGACAGGGATAACAACTTTACTGCTTTACTGCTTTAGTGAGATACAACAAATGATGTTAACTTGACTAACCGATGATGAGTCCTACTTCACAGAGCTGGTCATCAAAGCCACAAGTCATCATGGTTCCCACAGTATCATTAACCAAGGACAACACCTCTACATCCATGCCCTGGAGAGAGAGGCAGGCAGATAGAGACACACATTAAACAAGTGACTGCATATAACAGGTATCTAACAGGTCATACTGTATTTGGGAGAGAAGGATTTTGGGCATCTACACAGACATCATAAAGTAACGATGTTATCTGTTTTTTCCCCACACTTCCCTATGTCAATGCTTCTCTAACGAGGTGTTTACCAGGATACATCTTCCTGTGCATCTATCAATATTACTTTTGACTGACCACTGCAAAACTCATTCATCAATTCATGTGTTAGTTCTTTACTACACATGTGATGCATTTCATTCATGTTTAATTGCACATTCTTGTTGCCATATCTACACCTAGTGCTTCCTTGATTCCTCCCTCTGAGGTCCCTTCCCAAGGGGTCTTCCTTTTTTAGGAGAGTTTTTCCTTGCCCAGGAGGAGGAGCATGTTACAAGAATGTTGTTTGTTTCCACATGAAATTTGGGCTTGTAAAGCCATTTCAGATTGTAATGTGATTAAGGGCTATAATAATAAAATAGACTTGACTTTAATGTTAGCTAATTTCGTACAACTATCCACTCCTCCAAGCAAACATTAAGATAAATTGATTTATAATGCTAAATTGTGTAAGGACAAGAAACCTTATAGCCTAATCTATTAGATTTACACTATCACATGTACCATCTTCCATGCTAAGAACTTCTAATGTACTTGTACATAATAAACCTGTAAAATTATTTTTCTTATATAAAAAAAGGAAATTATAATAATTCTCCTAAATCACATCATTTAAATAGCTATGATGTGTTTTGAGTGATATGATTAATACTAAACTATTACTTAACTATGAACAAGGACTAATGCACTATAAAGCTTAATTATCTTGCTAAGCATTTTATCTACATGTTTATCATGTTTATTATTTAGAAGCCCACACAGAAAATCTAATGAGACTTATCATGATCATTTTTCAGTCAGAATCAGTTCACTACAGAAATGAAGAGCAATGAAATGAAGAGTAATACTCTCCTACCCCAGTTCTGTTGATAGCCTGTTTGAGGGCATGAACCACATCTTTTCCTTGGAGACCCCGAGCCCGGTAGTTTTTACTCCAGTTTAGCAGTACTCCCTAGAGAACATAGATTAGAGAGCCTTCAGTTAGTTACTTATAACAAAAAGAACACACTCATTATACACATTGCCCAGATGGTAGCACTCTTTAACTTTATGGATAGAAAAATTTAGCCATAATTAAAACTCACAATATTTATCCCAATAGATTTTACTCATGCAAAATATATTGCCCACCTATTTGTAGTATTTTGGTAGAATTTGCTGGAAAGCTTTATCTTGTTTTTAAAGAATTTGGCATAGGAAGCAACATTTAAGAATGGGAACACAGCAGCTTAGTGATAAAATACACATTTGGCAAGGCAGTGAGTGAGACTGAAAGACCAATTACTTGCTAACAACTCTTCTTCAGACTGAAGACTACAGCACATCACCAACTTAGCAAAACCTTCTCCCTTCATGAATGATGGACTGGCAAAAAACCTGAATGACTTTTCTACTGTCATTTTGAAAGACAAATGGTTGGCCCTGAAACCACCCCCCATGCCACCAGCCACCAAGAGATGACCATCAACATCCCAAATAGACACCTCTTTCTTCCATTTATCCACATCCATCAAGACCAGTTTGAGTGCCGGTTCATACAGTAGCTGGTACGTAATCTGGAACACATTTCTACAGCAAAAATAATGGCTCTCAGCCAGGACAACTGGTTCCAGAGAAGCACCAACTCTGTCACCTTGTCTCTCTGTCAACGGGCCATTCAGCAGACCCCTGAAAAGCAGCAGGAGTGGATTCTGCAGTGGTTGTCCAGACCTCTCTTCTACCTGTACACAAAAGGTTGCACATCTAGGCACCACTCTGTCAAGCTACCACCTAGACAACCTAGAGCTTTAAGCCTTTACTCAGCGCTCCATCTCATGTTGTGTGTCTTCCCAGTAAACAGTCCTTCAGCTTCCTGGGCATTATCATTGCCCAGCGCCTCAAAAAGGAGCTCAACATGAGCATCTGACAGCAGAGCATGCACTTCCTGTGTCAGCTTGAATACATTCAGCCTGCCTCAGAATATCATGCCACAGCGCTGCACCACCCTCACTGAATGCATCTTTAGCATTTCCATCTCTGTCTGATTACGCTGCTGCCACCATCAAGGACCAGAAGCAGAACCAGTACCAGGACAAGGGAAGACCGCAGTGCATTATCCGGGCAGAAGATAAGATGATCTGCTTCAACCTAGTATTCCTCCATGACCAAGCCGCCTGCAGGATCTTGAAGCGAGCAGGCAAGATTGCAACCTTCATCATACATCTTATTATATGTAGAGATTATATGCAGGTAGTCTAATGCTATAAATCACATTACCTGGTCCAGGGCCGTCTGTTGACATGGAAAGGAAAAGGTAAAGCCCAAAGGATGTTTCTGGTTCAGGCTGATGTTTTTTTCAAGGAGGAAATTCTTCAGACACTCAGACACATGGTCGAATAACTACAGGCAGGGACAGAGAGTCAGTCTATTATCTATAACTCACTACAACACACACACACATTATTCCAATCTGACATTTCCCCCGACACCCCTCCCAAGTGTTTCTACTCCTTACCTCTGCCCCCCCCCCAGTGAGAAGCTCTTTAGGTATGGAATATGTCTCCTCCTCCATCTCCACTCCCCTAGTCACCCTCCCTGCCTCCTCTCTCACTTTAACCTGAAGCACCTTAAACTTGGAGCCTCCCAGATCCAAGGCTAAGAACTCTCCTTTCTCTGTTTGAAGAGAAAACAAGAAAAGTGAGAAAAGATATATATTTTACCAATGCATCCCAAAATGTTATTTTGCTGCATAAATATCATAAACAACCATATAAAGTAAGATTATTAAACATAAAGCATAACATTAAAAATAACAAAAACTCAAAATCATCTTGTGGCCCTCTGAAAATGATTTTTTTTTAAAAGACCTGTGCTACAATTACTAATAATAACCCATATGAGAACAGCTTTGAGTCATGAGTGCAGAGAAGTAAATACTTCACCAGATCCGTTGGGTGTTGAGCGTACGTGTGTTGGCAGCATCTTCACAGTGGCTGCGGCGTTACTTTCCACAGAAAGACCCTTCTCTATTTCACCTAGGAAACGAGCTAAGATGTCCCTTAGCTGGTCATCATGGAGACGCATGGCGTACAAAAACCTGTCCACCTAATGCAAAAAGAAAACAAGACTTATTTCCCATTTTATCAAGACCTTTGAGGGACGTAAAAATAGAGACAAAATGGGAATACAAAAGGTGAGAAATGAGAGAACCAGCAGGAACAGATTAAACAGACATTTTTTTCAGATTCAAATAGTTGTCTTCTCTGCTTCCTTGTTATGGGTTTTCAGAGACCTTCCTCTCATTATTTCCTTCACACTGAAGGTCTTTCATTTTCACAAGCCTCCTTCTGTGGACTCACCCCCTCCCATCCAGCATGTCTGTGCATACTTCCTCAATGGAGGCCCCAGTGCACCAACCTCACTTCACTGCATATCGCAAAACTTTTGTGCTTTGCTCTCCATCCGCAAAGCCAAGTAAAACAAACAAAGACGCAACACATCTTCCTGCTCTGTTCATCTTCCTTCATCTTGAGGATATGGTGGACTTGTCTGTAGCCTACCAGGCTTTGTCAAACTTCAAGTATCAACTATAATACAAACTGCCTGTCTACTTTACATTGTAGGCTATATTACACAAATATATGACAATTATACTTTAAAAATAAAAATGGACAAATGTTTTTTATACTTAATTTTACCAGGCAGGTCAGTTCAGAACACATTCGTATTTACAATGACTGCCTTGCCTAATTTCTTCGTTGAATACATTTAGTCTGTAATTTAATTTGAGCCAGTATGTAAACAAAGCTATGTCAAGAGTAACAATGCTTATCAGCAAGTGTTGCAATAGTAAGCTATTTCTGTATAAGTCACCCTAAAAAAAGAAAATCAATAAGTAGTGGGGTGAGGAGAAATGGTAAAGAACAAACAAAACAGAGATAAAAGACAAACACACACTTTGATACTGACTGTACCAAAAAGTAAAGTGTGACTATACAGTATTGCCCCCCCTCCTTCCTTCCCCACACACACACATACAGTCCCACCCAATACAGGCCTACTATCAAACGGTCACTATGGTGACACTCAGGGGACAAGGTCCTAGCTATACACCTGGTGTGTGTCAATGGTTTATCTGTGTGGTAGTGTAAGAGTCCATGTGTATCTAATTATAACCTGCCTACAATTAGAAAATAGTATTTCTGAAGAACTAAGACCAAACAATGCTGATGCTATAGCACCAATTCTCAAGCTTTGTGCCACTGTGTTAATTTGCTATGTACTTCAGTCTTATGTGACCCTTAAT
The DNA here is from genome assembly GCA_025447795.1 of Speoplatyrhinus poulsoni. Taxonomy (NCBI): domain Eukaryota; kingdom Metazoa; phylum Chordata; class Actinopteri; order Percopsiformes; family Amblyopsidae; genus Speoplatyrhinus; species Speoplatyrhinus poulsoni. Next base: position 5,738 of record JAOEGT010043196.1, on the reverse strand, counting down.
CACAGAAACAGCCAGGGCATTAGCCTATGAACCAGTCTGCAGCAATAAACAAGTTTGCTTTGCTTTCCAGTTAACTACAGTATTGTTACATGCATGACCCACATTACCTGAATCTGATCATGTTTAATGTCAAGTCAGATGACTTGCAGAACATTTTTTGAGACTGAGATTGTTTTTGCATGTCGACATGTAGATCTGTAAAGAGCTCGTCACATAAAGTCAAACAAGTACAGTAAGTGTATTGAACATGGGTCCCAATATCTAACCATTCAACCAATGTTATGACATCTACCGCACTGCATCAATGCTGCTCCAATTTGGGACAAAAGAGTGTCATTAATTGTACATGGAAACAAAGTGTTAGACGACAGCTCCTACCTTCTTGGTGGGGTCCTCCTGAAGCTTGGAGAAGTAGTAGGAGAGAAGATGAACGGCAAACATCTTGATAGAACTTGACCACCTGTCTGCTTCTCGTGTTAGAACTACTTTCTCCTGTTCGCCTTCCTCTTGCTGCAGTAGTGATTTTCCCCCAACTAACTGGTTTTAGCACTGACCAAGCCCTGCACGGACTCAATGATTAACCAACAAGGCCTCCTCCCTTCTCCTTCCTCTCCCCACGGTTCCAATAATAGCTCTATCCCGTCCAGTTTTCACTGTAGCACATTTTCTGTGATCTGTGATCAGAGCCTTCTTTCTTGTTGCTCCTAGCAGCCTGCCTTTGGCCTAGGGTTGCAAAGGCTGAATTGATTTATTCCCCCAGACGCAAGCTCATGAATACCAAAGCCACCAAAACAGGCATGTGACCTATTCTGTTTTAGTTCAGATTAATGGTGATTTAGCAAAGGCTATGTTGTGTTAATCTAAATGGAAATAATCCAGTGGAATGTAGCATCAGAGGCAACAATAACATGGTTTCCTTAAAAAGGAATTCACACCAACTGACCACTATTTGGCACAAAAACAGCAGGTGTTTCACTTGCAAGAGGTTATTGTTATATATATGCACGTTCCTTGATACAATTATGAGACATTTTAATACAAAACAATGTACAATGAGATCAATTACATGTATAACAAGGAGGTAAGGGTTGGACATGTTAGATAGCTCAACTCCGGGGCTTGAACCAATGCCCAGACCACTATTAGACTATATACGGCTGGGGTTGTCTAAAAATGGTTATCAATACGACACATTAGGAAACAAAGATTTTCTGACACACAAGTTGTATTTAAAAATATTTAAAGAATGTATCCAACTAATTTAATAGTCATAATCACATACCGTGCTTATTTTTAAAGCACAGGTTCTTCCACCAGCTGACTGAAATATGGAATATAATAAGCATAATATAATGTATTTTTAGGGCTGGGTACAACTCTGAACATATGCAAACAAATGACCAAAAGTACATTTGACCATTTAAGGAAGGACACCGTGAACACTTTTATGAGTGAACCGGGGGTGATTGAACCAGCCCTATACATAATATGCACACAGTGCACAGTAGTTTTCCCCTGATTCCTAGTGGACAACATGATTTTGAACAGCATATAGACAACATACCAGCATGTGACTGCATTGAAAAAGGGGAATAACTGGATGTCCATTATGCAATATAATAAAGAAGACTATCGGGTAGTATGGCAGAACCTCGCTGTAAAAGCTGCAACGCTTAAGCTACATTGACACTGTCACACTGATATTGTATTTCCATTATTAGTTCATGAATAACTATCTAAAATTATTAATTCAAGTCCACTGGAATTGCATCAACCATACCAGTCAGTCAGTATCTTCATTTCTTCTTCTTTCTGTTCACCTTGATAGTAGAACTATGACTTCCTGGTTCTGTTGCGTTCTGTTTAGTAGGCTCCTGTTCTTTGGACCACTCACTCTGCAGCTGTTTCATCAACTCGGGCGTCAGCAGCCCATCTCGCACCAGGCGACTAGCAAGAGAACTGCCCACCTTCTCCCCTGACCCCCCTCCTCCCCCCCTCTGTCCCCTTTGACCTCTGCTGTACGCACTTCCACTGCTGCCACTAGGCGGCACTGTGCTGCGTTGCAGTGGGTCGGTGTTGGTCGGGTCTGTGGCTCTGATGAGGCGTGTGATATTACGGACCCCTTCTTGGATGATGTCATCAAGCTCCTGTTGGATCGCCCGAACCAAGGAAGTGTCTGGGAACATGTCCATGAAGCGGTAACTAGGGACAAAGAGGACAACATGTGATTAGTTTGACAATTAGTGTGAACAGTTTCTATGCCAGAAAATGTTGTTCAATCACTAGAAATAGGTCAGGATCTCTATTTCATAAGTAATCAAGGTTAGCCAAAATAAAGGCCAATTGGCTTTTTAACTGCTACATATATGATTATATTATTATATTTAGTACCAAAGGCCCTAAATATAATGCAACAGGTTAACCTGGTTAAGCAAGGCACTAAAACTCCACAGCACAATACATTGCCTAGATAAATATGCCTAATTGATATACATAACATGTAATTATACTATAATAGAATGAACTGTACCTTAACCATAAGTATAGGTCCAACACATCATGAACAGCTTCTAAGTGGACCAAGTCCTTAATGTTTTTGGGTGGAGCCAGGGGCCAGCTCACATGGCGACAGACCCAATCAAAGGTTAGTGGTTCATCTCGACTGAACTGACGTGCAAACTATAGTGGAAGGGACAGAATACTCTAAATTAACACATTTCACACTAAACCAACCATTTAAGACATGAGATATATTCTCTTCAAGGAATGAGAGTTATGGCTCTGTGCATTAAGCCCTGGACATACTTCTTCAAGCGATCAGCTCGTCTTCAATGGCTTTGTACCTGAAAATTGTCTGCTTGTTTACATTCAGGCTTTGGCTGTCTAGGTATCCTTCTAGAATATTTCCCAACCAAAATGTTTCAGTCAGTCAATCTGTCAGTCAACAATATCCTTAGCTCCTATTGGTAGCCACCTCAATCCCGTTGACTGAAGTTGACATTTTTTTTTAACTCGGTAGCCGACCGTTTTAATACCTGTCGTCGTTTCAAGTGGCTGAATCTCATTGACGTTCCATTGTGTCTCTTTGCTTGCAGTGTGTCCAGGTCTTTGCAGGATATTATAGTTTACAATTTAAGTACGTCTAGGGCATGAATTGTCATTTGAGGAAACAAATTATGCAATTTGAGGCCATGGTTCTCCTATAACCTCCAGTTTCTATAAAACCCTCATCATACATAGTGTATTTATAGTCTGAAACCATTGTATATCTATAATAAAGCAGCCCTGGGCCATTATTTATCTTTACCTTCAGGAAAGACGTGCACACAAAGGGTTGCTTCTTGTTAATGGGTGCGGTACAGAACACATAGCGAGACCTCAGGTTCAGAGGGATGTGCTGGATCATGTCAGCCAGGAACTTAAAATCATCGATGTTGCAGACAAAATAGAGGCCGTCCACTTGTGAGAGACTGACAAATATGTCCTGGGAAGGAGCACAATAAAAGCCTCATTGCCACCACATTGGACAGACAAGGCAGAAAGGCATGGAAACAATAGCAAAGCAGCATAGGTGTGGACATGGTGCTTGAATAGAATGAAACAAATAGTGTACAATAGGGGTGTAACGGTACACTGAAGTAGTCCAAAAAAACATGTCAGTGCCATGTGGCCAGTGACACAGCCAAGAATATGGACAGAGTTGGTCCCCGGACGCTGCACAGCAGCTGCCCACTGCTCCCTTGAGGGATTGGTTAAATGCAGAGGATCAGTTTCACTACATGTATGTGACAATAAAAAATAATAATAATCACCTTTAAAAAAAAAAAAAAAAAAAGTAGTGCTATTAGTCAACGTAACTGGTTATGCAAATACGTTGATTTGCAAAAAGTACCGTCTACTTGGCAGTGCCTACCTACAAAATGTATACTCAGATCTGACCATGAGAGGCAGCAATGCGCTGTGAACGCGCCCGGTCTTCCTGAAATTTAAAGATGCAGCACTGTGTGTAGCACTAGCATCATGGTGTGCGTAGCCTACCTACCGTACCCCAATACATCCATTGATGTGTCTGTAGATCACTTGGCCTGGCTAAAGGACCGCGGCGCGGTAAATGTAAAATATTTAGTCCAAAACGCATTATTAAATTCTGTCTGGACTGACTGCTGTTGCAATAATTTCATATTAACCTGCAGACGTAACCTTCCATTCTGTCACTCGTTTGCATGTTAGCGGGGCTTGTTGGGACATGAAAATAACCGCTGCAGTCTGATATTGACAACTGAATTGAACGAATAGGAGCTCTGCTAAATCTTTATTAGCCAATGGCAGTCCGTGTTGAAGCTACACCCCATCTCTCTTCTTTCAGACCAAGCTGCACTTGTCAGAGATGTTGATTAGTGTGTAGGCTTAACCAATGGAAAATCGAACATACAGATTTTAGTTTTTAACGGAGAAAATAGAATATTCGAATCCCAAAATGAAGACTCAAATGCCTACACATCAAACAAATACCCGAATATTCTGGTCCAGCCCTACCTAAATCATGCCAAATATTATGTTTATACTGCACAATGTGGTTTTAACATGAGCAGCCACCCCCTTCCATTCATTCTTGCCATGCACACACACACACCCACACACATCCACAAACACCATACCTTTCTGATCCAACACTTTACTTTTTCACCAGAATTTTGGTTCCGCATTATGCTAGCTTTGAACCATACCGTTCAACATGCATGCACCGAACCGCAAAATCTGTACCGAAAATACGTATCGTTACACCCCTAGTGTGTAATGTATGCATTTACTTACAATGAGATTGGAGAGAGTAGCATCAGGGAGATGATAGGCAAACATCTCTATTTGTTCTGCGGTAGGATGGAGGCCCGCTGTCTGAGGACAAGTAATATATTTACTCTACTTAGCATACTATTTGTTTGTTCTTGGCTTCATAATGCTGTCCTTGTTGGTTCATGTGTCAAAAAGAGTGAAAACAGTGTGTGTCCAAACCTCTATCGGGTCCACAGGTTGACTGAGTATTTCTTTCAGGACTGGCAGGTCATCTCTGTGCATCGTTGTCACCTCTCCTTTGTTGAACTTAGAAGAGAATCTGTAGGAAGTGACAGGTGGAATAGGAGTATCATAAGTATGGCATTTTAAAATGCCATAAATGCCAATTTATAAAACCTTTAAACCAGAGATCCGCGGCCCCATTTTCAGAATGGCAAATGCTAGAAACAAACGGGTTTTTTTTTTCCTCATACTCCCGACATTACGCCGTAGAGATCGGTATATGGCTTGTGTTTTCGACATTGCAGCGGCTGTACAAGACAACGGCTGAAATTGCCTATAAAATGCACTCAAAATTGTGCTGAAAACTGCATGGGTTTATATTTCGGAATTTGCTATATTGATCATGAAAATTGCAATGTCAATATTCATTTAGATATTTTTAAACATATTTTTGGCCGCTAATGTTTCCTCAGCCACACATCTTACTTTTCTGTTTAAATCAAACACAACTAAGCCAAACAGCCAATGGACGCATCTCTCCAAAAAATAAACTGAATATTGCACTTCCTGCAACATTTTAGGTATATTGCACAACGTAATATTTCAATAACAATCCTGAGTCGAGATAGATAGATAGATAGAAAGATATATATACAGTATCTCACAAAAGTGAGTACACCCCTCACATATTTGCAAATATGTGAGCATATCTTTTCATGTGA
>JAOEGT010043189.1:0-17726 GCA_025447795.1 Speoplatyrhinus poulsoni | reverse complement strand
AACATTTGCATGTTTCTCCCCCCCCCCCCCCCCCCACAAAAGCACACTTTACTTAATGTTGGTCCGCAGCTGTACGCACTAATGCCAAGCCACTGTTCCAGAACGCATGTTCCATGGCTGAGTTGACATCAGCATGTCTTCTTCACTTTGCAGCGAACTGCTGTCCAGCTAATGGACAAGCTAACGCTGCTAGCACGCTGGAAGCTACGCCGCACGTTGCAAGCTAGTCGGTCTACCGTGGGAGTTTGTCGACAAGTTTACTTCTGGAAGCGCTAATCCCAATACGACTCAAGTGTCTGTGTCAACGTTATCCACGTTATAATAAACGGCGGTAGAATATGACAGGATTTTCCCAATAATCTGTTGATTAGTGGTAATATGTCGTGAAGACAAGTGAAAACAACAAGTTTAACCTACCCTGTATTAAGTGTATATTTATACATATATTCTGAGATATTAAATTATTTCTGTGTCATCACAGATTTGCAATATGGTGGCTGTTTTAGAAGTAATTACCTATTTGGAAAAGTATCCCATCACCAAAGAAGCACTAGAGGTATGTGACTGTGAAAATGATACCGTCAGTGAGTTTATAATCATCCACGTTCCCCTTTAAATGGAGAAAGTAATCTCTTTTGTTTGCGTTCCTCGATACAGGAGACGCGCCTGGGAAAGCTGATCAACGACCTGAGGAAGAAGACCAAGGATGAGGACCTGGCCAAGCGTGCGAAGAAGCTCCTCCGTAACTGGCGGAAGCTAATCGACCCGGGGCCAGCCGATGTTCCGCCTCGTTGCCCGGCGATGGCCCCCGCCGCCGCAACCGGGGCCACCAACGGCGGAGCCTCGCACCCTTGCAGGGCGGATGCCCCCCCGCCGGCCGACGTCCCCGTGGCGACCAGGGGCGGGCCCGAGGCGAAGCTGCGGAGCGACGTGCACAACACGTACTCGCCCAAGGCGGAGAAGTCGGGCGGCGGCAACCGTAAACGGCGTGCAGAACGCGGAGAAGGAGCGCCGCCGGAAAAGATGGCCAAGATGGCCACCGCCTCCTCGCCGCCCCTCACCAACGGCGTGGCGGGCAGCCCCCCCCTGCTGACCCCCTCCCCCGGGGAGGAGCCGACCGACGACAAGCAGAGCAGGATCCCCGTCAACGCCGTCAGGCCCCGGCCCAGCTCCCCCTCCGCTTCCTGCTTGCTAACGGCCGCCGTGACGACGCAGCAGGTCGCCAGGGTGGCTGATGGGGTGGGGGGCGGGTACTGCCAGGCCAAGAGCCCCCGCGGCCTCGACGGCAGCCCCAGGATGAGTGCCAAGACGCTAGCGACGAGAAAGCGCTCCTCCCCGGCGCCACAAGCGGCCCCCGCCCTGCACCCCCCACCTCCCCCTCTCCTCCCGCAGGACACTGGCTCCCCCTCGGCCCAGCTCTCGCCCCCTGCTCCGGCCCTCGTTGCCCACGGCGACCGCCCCCCACTACCTTCCCCCCATCACCACCACAGACCTCTCTCGTCGCCGTGGGCCGCCTCCCCCGGGGATCCCCCCCTCCCCCCCCAGCGCCACACAGAGCCGCCCGGGCCCTCCTCCCTGGGGGAAGGGCCGGGGGAGGCAGGGGGGGGGCGGCGCAGGAAGAAGTATCGCTCCAGGGACTACGCTGTCAACCTGGACGGCCGGCGGCCGGATGTGGACGCCGGCAAGCCTGTGCGCCTAAAGGAGCGCCGCATCACCTTCGATCCCGCGACGGGGCAGATCAAGTCGCTGGCCCGGGGCGGGGAGCCCCAGCCCCTTCCCCGGGCCGAGGATGCGTCCCCGCTGCCTCCCCCGGGCCCTTGCGCCCCGCCCCCGCCCAGCCCGTTCCAGCAGACCAACTGGAGGGAGCTGTCCCGCAGCGAGGCCATCCAGTCGTACCTGAGCCTCCAGAGCAGCGTGCTCACCTCCTCGGGGGTCTGCGCCCCGGCCGCCGCTGCCACCCACTTCTTCATGTCCGACTTCCTCAAGCGGGAGTCGCCTGGCGTAGACGGCGTTGCCAGGGCGACGGTGGCGGCGGAGGAAGCAGCGTCCCGCTCCAGACAGACGCACTCGCTTGTGCAGGCGGACCCCCCGCCGCTCCCCCCGGGCGCCGCGGTCTGCCACGTGACGGCGGAGGACCTAGACAGGCTGCACACCCAGCGTTGGCAGGGCGTCAGTGGTTGCTATGACACCAGGGGCGACTGGTACGACTGGACAGAGTGCATCTCGCTGGACCCCCACGGGGACGGCAGCAGGCTGAACATTCTGCCCTACGTCTGCCTGGACTGAGGGCCTCCACTCCTGGCCCGGCTGCTCCTGGGGATGCCCCGCATCTCCCGGGGGTCCGCCGGAGTTGAGACACTTGATGTGAGTTAGTTTGTTCACTGTGAGCTTGAAGGCAGGAGAGGGGGGGCAAGAACACCCCCCCCCCCCGCTGTTCCCTCTTTCAATGATGATCTATTGGGAATAGAGATTTAAATAAGAGGAGAGGAAATTAATAAAAGAATAGTTTAGTTTGTGAAACTAAGGGCTGTTTTTTCTATTTTATTTTTCAAAATAAAAGCTAAAGGAAATATGAGGCCCAGGGGGCTGTGCTGCTACTAAACCCAGTGGGCAGTTGTATCCCTTGGAGCAGAGACACGTGGACCAGCCAGAATGTACCTTATTCTGCTCACTCGTCTATTTGAGTCAAATCGACACTTCATTTCCCCTCATTTCTGGTTTGCTGGGACGAACATGGCCACTCTTTGGGCCTTTCTTGCTATTAACATAGAAGTAAACTAGGCTTCTATTGGCGAGAAGGCAGGGTCTAGCTGCTCTGTACAGACTGCGATGTTTGTGTCCAGAAAAGGCTTTTCAGAAGCGTGCATTTAGGCAAAGCTGGGCATGCCACGCGTTTGCTATACTGGAGTATTTACAGCAGTTAACGTAGAGGCTTTATGTGATATATAAAGAGTAAATTATAAATTTCTTATCATGTATGCATCTTATTTATTTTGACCCGTTTGTTTTGTGGGATGTTTATGAAAACTGGCGTTCAGAAACGTGGAGCGTTGTTATTTTTTTTTGTCTTCCCTGTTTGCATCAGACTGTCTGCTGCAGCATCATGCTGTTGCACAGCCACGTCATTGGGGGTGGCCTGTGTGTTCGGTCACTAACATTCCATCATCCACCCTTTCATCTTCATTGTTCCTATCACTTGGCTCCAGTGTTTCCCTTGTCACCTCGTATTTCAACGGCATGACGAAACCACCTGGTTTTGGACGTGTTTGTCGATATTAAAGCATGGTGCTACTCAAGGTTTTCCTCCAGATTTATAAATGAATATTATAAACTGCCATCTAATAGTTTTGATCTCCAAGTCAGATCGCTGTCTATTAATTTAGATGCATCTGATGCAGAACTGCACTTTGAGGGCAATTTAAGAGAAGGTCTGTGTGCTGGAATTCGCCATAACGTAGCGCTAACCTTCTGAAACGTGAAGGCCCCCCCCCCCCCGGGTCACAATGAACGGATTTGGCGAATAGACGTGGGACCTTTTGCATACATGTGTACTGTACTTGAGTTGACGGTCATTTGGGTGACTTGTGTAGTGAACAGGTTCTTTCACACCCAACATTTGTTGTTTGCATACATAGCTTGTTTCTACACCTGTTGACACTTTTCAATTTCAGTTTCTTGTTGGCAAATAAAGGAAGCATAGCACAGTGTTTGAGCTAGCATTAGCATTTGTGACAGAAGTTTACCCGGAGGACCAGTGAGAAATGTTCTTCACTTTGTGTGTGTGTGTGAAATGCACAATTATGAGTTTTCTATTGTTCTCTTGCACCTGTCGCTTCCCGCTTTCCTCATAAAAAAACTTTTATTTACGGTCAGATTCTGTACATCTTGTGTAATCATCCCTTCATATGCATTCATCTCTACCAATGTGCCTTGGTAAAATGATCAGTTCGGACTTCCACATTGAATACAGACCTTTGAGCTGCATTGTTGCGAGAACGTCAAATTCCCAACGTTGATTTCAAAATAAAAACACACAGACAGACCACTGGTATATGCACAGTTTAATCGTTTTAATTAAATATTTTCTTTTTCTACACTGATGCAGTATGGGTGAAATTACAGACCAAGACTCAACGCAAGGCTCACAATAGAATATAAGACGGTTGAAGTAAATTTCGTCAGTTTTGACTGGGCCATCTTTATTTGTTCAGTGTTTATCAACATCTCAATTGTTTGAAAAATAAAATGATGTAAAACCTTTTCACATGCTTGTAATTACTTCAGACATCCACAAGGTGGTGATCACTTATCCAATCTAATTTATTATAAGGTATGACTTTTATTTTTTTTTTGTTTGTGAGAGCATACATTTTGAGAGAGCATTTTGGGGCAGCTTCAATTTACGTTTCCAATAATAATAGTGTTTGGGTACTCTAAATTATATGTGTAAACAGATGTTCTCCAGACGATGACACTCGGCAGAACGAATGAATAGGGATGACTTTCATAATCATGACGCAATGATACCACTCTTAGTGAGTAATGGACTTGTTCCTTTGTAATTCGGTCTCACCTATGCTGAATCACCTGTGTGTGTGTGTAGTGTATGTAATGTCTATTCTGCGTCATGCATTATGAGCTCTATATGTGCATGTATTGGCTTCCAAGTCTTACGTCTTGATTACTCAAATGTACGCGCGCGCGCGCGCGTGTGTGTGTGTGTCTGACTTAAGTCACGGATGAGTCATTCTGTCTGTCCTCATCGTGCCATTTATCTCTGGGTAGAACAGATGTGCTGGCCTTGTGTAAGCCTGTTCCCTCCATGGGACTCGGGGTTATAGAGCTACTGTAGCCATATTGTAACTTTCAACACATTAACGATCTTCATTATTAGACAATGTTCCAAAATACGCGGAGGATTCCTCATCAGTGGTGACCTTACAGTTATCTGGGATGGCCTTCCTTTACTGCACTTAGCCTAACTGCGTAATTTGGTGTAGAAAATAGGTAGCTTGGAAACGTAAAGCCATGCATACGGTCTGTTAGGAAGTTCTGAGACATGTTCCAGTGTTCAAATGCTGTTAGATTAATTTTTTGTTGACTTCTTATGCTAGGTTCTGTACCAAATGTCTTGTTAGTGAGTTACGCGTGGGTTGGTCAGTAAACTCGGCCTGGTATTTTCCACAGTCATAACTTATTTATTGTATTTAATTTATGGAGTTGTTTCTGTGATACTACGGTGTCTATAGACCTATTTGAATTGTTACAAATCATGTCTCTCTAATTGTCATTAGAGAGGCAAATAGTAGCCCAAAAGTAATGTTAAAACTTAACGCAATCCTTTTAAATGTACAAAAAGTTAAGGTTGTACATTAGAAGCGTTAAGCCGCAGCACAAAGTGTTTTCCAAAAAAAAAAAAAAAAACATTACCGTGGATTAATTAAAAAACAGGCCCTAAATATTTCAAGTATGTGTCGTTTTCTAATTCAGTGCACAGAAGGAGATTACCAGCATTCCGACTTTAAACCGCTAGAAAAGCGTCTGGGATACATTTATCCTTTCAAAATTGCCCCCATAGCTCCAACATTACGTCATCCCATCCCCCAGTAGCGCATGTTGTATCGTAGACTACTTTGGAAGTTCCTTAAAACTTTTGTTTACTCAAATAGACTCCACTGGCCGGCTGGCATGCGGGTGGGTCCGGTGATATATAACCCCGCACCCCCAATTCAGGAATTTGGGAGTTTCGTTCCATATATGGCGTTTTTGATATCAATCACTACCTCTGCAAAGGCAGCGGAGGGGCGGAGCCTATCGTCGATTAACGAAGCGTAGACCTGCGTGGGAGCGTTCTAATTGGTGGCCTAAAACTGTACTTGGCTCTGGGTTTCACTGGAAGATAAACTTTCATTTAGTTTACAGGACTTTTGCTCAAAGGGAACCTGTTGAAGTTGCGGCCAACTAACTCATTGACAAGCCCTCGACAATGGCTGGTTTCAACAAAGGTCCTGCCTACGGCTTTTCTGCGGAAGTGAAGAATAAGGTACAGGCCGAGTGTATTTGTTCAACAGCACGCTGCATTTCACAATAACCTTTTGCATTCAATCATTATTCAGTGTTTAGTAGGATACTAGTACATAGTAGCCCTACATATATGCACAGTTTTTGTACCTTAAAGTTATGCTTCAAATTCCAAACGTATTCCAAGATGCAGGCTACAGACAATTTAGTAAAGTAATTTTTTTATACGTAATCGGAGTTTGACATTTTCATGATACTATCTTGATTGGGTGTACTTTTTTTACCGATTAACATGATTATTCATTTTAGCATTAAACCCCAGAATATGCAGTCACATTCGTTTGCGGGAGACGAACTTGAGGCTTTGGGCGTTGTCCCTGGCAAATACTATTTTGTGGCAAATGTGTTCTCTGTGCAGCGGCGTTGTGATTCTTATTAGGTCGTAATAATGTAATTCATCGACATAATCGGCGAATGTCATCTATCCGTTTTTGCCTCGTATCTTCAGGCCTAATCACTGCGCTGTCCCTCTCGACTATTATAAAGCGAACTTATGTTGCCGCATCTTCTCGAATCAAGTTCGGCGAATGGAAGTAAAAACGAATTCGTTCGTCAATGTCATAACGTAACAACGCCCGTTTTTGTTTGAGACTATGGTAAGCTACATCCAGACAGCATTGTTGATGTTGTGGAGAGAGAACTGTTGGCTGCTGTTTGGTTGGACCTGCCCGCAGCATTTGGATCCACTGTAAAAACCTGAGTTGATGTTGGAGATTGCTGGCAGGTATCGCTGTGTCCTAACGTTTTCGCACAGTTTATAGTTAACCTTTGACAACGAGTACATTTCCATCCATCCATCGTCACCCGCTGGAGTCGGGTCGCGGGGGTTAAATTCCGATGAATGTATAAAATAGTTAGTTATTAAAAATACTTTCCCCCGGAGCTGCTACAAAAGGCCCAGCAGACTGTATTTCCGGAGAGTACTCGGGAGGAACAACATAACACACTTCTACCGTGCCCCCATAGAGAGAATTTTGTGGTACACCAGCGTCATTATCATGGCACAGTAGATAGTTGGCTGCCCTCTCCTCACACTGGAACAACTAGGCAACACAGTTCCCGCTGTCTCAAAAAAAAAAACCGTCCAGAACATCCTAAAGGACACCTTTCTCATCCAGGCCACCCCCTGTTCGAACTGTTACCGTCAGGCAGGCGGTAAAGATCCATCAGGGCTAAAACAAAACGACTCAAAAACAGTTTTTACCCAACTGCAATAACTGTAATCAATGCTGCTAAATTGAACTGGACTGGTGCAATAGGTGTGACTGTGTAGTATGTATGTGCATGTCTTAAGAATGATGCACTGCCTGGTCAGAACTTTGACAAGTTTTATTTCTTTTTTGAAATTGAGTGAGCCATAGCGGGACATTGGTGTACATTCCACTGTTGAATTTGAGCCAGTAGGTGAACCAAGATGTTCTGCCCACTTTTGCTCTAGATGGGGTTGAACTAATCCGCGGACATGCTGATTTGGATCTCTCTGTTGTCCCACGTTGTATTAACCCGGCATCAGCTGATAGGGGATTTCATCTGCATTCCTCACTTGTGCCCTTTGTATGGGGGAGAGATGGACCTGCCCACCCCTCCCCCAAACACCACGTCACTCGAACAGTGTTCTGGATGTTTGTCTGTAAATAATTGATGTCCTAGGCGGGACATTTCAAGCTGTGGCATTTCCTGCCATTGGCGACGTAGCAGTCGTTGTTGTTTGTGAAATTGCCCCTTCGTCTAGTAGGGTAGTGTTGATTGGTCCCTCACCCCCCAACCCAAAAAACAAGAAAAACTAGTCCAGCCTGGTTCAGCCAGATCGAGCAGCCTGATGACAAGTTGTAGTCGTTTGGGTGTCCACTGCCCCTTTTTGGGAAAACAACGCTTACTAAATACAGCTACCCTTCGTAAACGTTGCCGTGTTATGTCTTGGGCGTTAAAGTAAACAACCCACACAGGTTGTTCTTGCTATTGATTAGGAAATGGGAGAGCAAAAAAACAGTGAAGTATTTTGAGTGTTGTCGTAGTCCAAGTTTGTTTACGCGACGCACATGATTCTGACTACGCCAAGACCATTTCCTCCAGCTCTTCTATTGAGGCAGTGAGGCACGGTGGTATACACAGTCCAGTCTCTCCTAATTGCACTTTTAGAAGGCTCAGTGGTCAATTAAACTAGTTGGTGGTGGTTTGAATATGGAAATAACCGAATGGAGCAAATGTATATAATTACAAGACAACTGTGGTTTAAGAGAAGGTCTAATTGTGACTACAGAGTACAATCCATTTCCAAATGTTTCGGTATGTTAGTTTTTATAGTCCGGTTGGTTGCTCAGTCTGACAGAGGCTGTCTTATAACGGTCAATACTTTCCCTTAGTACAATGGCATTGCGTCTCTCAGAGGGCCAACTATCTGTCAGTGACTTTGTGCCACGGGTGTTGACACCTTGTTGCTTCCCGGATTGTCTCCCAGCAGCTGTAGCATGTATTCAGCTGTGATTCACTTTAAGTTCACCTAGCAGCAGCCTAATTTGCATGTTTAACACTTCGTTTATTGATAGGAACTTATTCTGCCCTGTTGTTTTAACAGTTACCTTCCTGTGCTAGGAATTCATAGGGATACATAGGCTTCAGGTTGACCAAACAGGATGTCCTTGATAGTAGGATATGTACGTGTTACGCCATATCAATGCCTAACAGAGGCTGTCGAGCACATGCAGAATCCTTACTTGGACATAACGGGACCTTGAAGTGTAGTTTTGACCAGGAAAACTAACATTTATTAATGTTCTTCAGTGTGTCCCTTCAACACAATGTAGTTATCACCTGGGCAACAGTGGAGCCTCTTTGTTAAATGTTCAGGGTTGTATTTGGGACTCTAACTACACTGACATGAAAACCTACTTGACCTTTTGACCCCTCCCGCCCACCCAATCAGATTGCACAGAAGTATGACCTCCAGAGGGAGGAGGAGTTGAGGGTTTGGATCGAGGGCGTGACGGGCAGCGTGATCGGCTCCGACTTCCAGAAAGGTCTCAAGAGTGGCGTCATCCTGTGCGAGTGAGTGGAAGTCTTCTGCTGTCTCGCCTTGCGTCATCTTGTCTCACTCAGGAAGGCTCCTGAAGGTCAAAGGTCACCTGCTGAGTGTGTAACCCTCCCTTACTCCTGCTTTTCTATCAACAGACTGATCAACAAACTTCAGCCAGGCTCGGTGAGAAAGCTCAACAAGTCGGCCATGAACTGGCATCAGGTGCGTTTGTGTGTATTTGGTTCAATGTGGACGGTTGGAGGCATAGTAATGGCCACTTTTTATGAAAACGCACATAAAAAGTGTTTGTTTTTGCCCCTTTATCATCATCAATTGGTCCTTTACAATTAGATGTGAATGCCACCCAGCTCTACACACCAAATCCTAATATCCTGCATATGTCGTTTGTGTGCCGGTGCCTTCAGCTGGAGAACCTGACCAACTTCATCAAGGCCATCACAACTTACGGCCTGAAGCCGCACGATATCTTCGAGGCCAACGACCTGTTTGAGAGCGGCAACTTGACCCAGGTTCAGACCACGCTGCTCGCCCTGGCTGGCATGGTAAGCACAAGGCCTTACCTGGGTCTGTAACGCTGCATCATTGATCGCAGAAGGGGCATTTTGGGCGGAGTACAGTTTGAAATAGGTTGCTCGTCTAGTCAGTGAATGCCAATATGTTTACGTAGCCTAACGTGCGGTTAGCTTCTGCTGCTGTTGTGTAATTAAGGCAATGTTGCCTATTCATTTAGAGAACCAGGATGTCTTGCAGCTGCACTCACACACAAGGCTTCTTCTACTAAGCATGCCTCCTCTGCCAGCATTCCTGCATCTCACCTCCTTCCCTCATTCTGTGTCTGACTTGGGGCCTTCAGAGCCGAGAGCGCCCACAACCTCGTTTCCAGAGTGCGTCTCTACAGCGCTGGTTGCTAGGCTACAACAAAGACATTGAATCCAGCACTATTCCAGAAGTTGAACTGTTTTCAGCTGAAAGCGCTGGGAGCGCTCGTCACTAAGTGCTGAACTAAGTTTAGTTTGTATTGAAAGTGATTTAATTAATCACTGTCATTGATCCTGTTCTGTCTGTTGTCTGTTCGTTTGCTGCTTTCCTTGTGTGGAGGTGCAGGGAGCTCCCACAACAGCCGTGCCTCGGGTTCTCCTTGTGTGGAGGTGCAGGGAGCTCACACAACAGCCGTGCCTCGGGTTCTCCTTGTGTGGAGGTGCAGGGAGCTCCCACAACAGCCATACTGCCAAATATAAGTCAATGTAAACGAATGTTCTCTCTGACTTCACTGACAGGCCAAGACCAAGGGCTGCCAGTCCAGCGTGGACATCGGCGTGAAGTACGCAGACAAGCAGGAGAGGGCGTTCGACGAGGAGACGATGAAGGCCGGACAACGCGTTATCGGACTGCAGGTATGTGCTGCGGAGACGGCTGTCTGAACAGACCACCAGTCTCATTAGCCCTGTTCATGGTGCAGTCCATCCTACTCTGATCCAGACCGCCTCCAACTATGAAAAGTGCAACGGAAAACTCGTTCAAGTCTGAAACTCAGGCAAGGTTCATTTAGAGTTCTGCGACACAAACGCACCTGACGTCAGAGCAGGTGGTGAGGGTACACGGTTCGCAATAAGCAGAATCATCTTCAATATTTACCTAATGTAGCGATTGTGTTGTGAAGCATGGGGTAGACAACCAGTCTGCTCCTCCCGTCTAGCGTTAAATATAATCTAGTGTGACAAGGCTGTGGAGAAGTTATTGAGGTTATTAACGAACACCTACTAATTCTACAGTCCTATATATTCTCTACTATACAGTAGTGTTGGCGTTCTGACTGTAGGTATGCAGTCACGTTCGCCATGTTTGATCAAAATGTCAGCTGAAAAATATGACAAATTAATTATAAGCATATTAAATAGCGCAAGATCAAAAGCCTATGATGCGTGAACTTCATACCTTTGCTTAGCATGTAGACAGACAAGAAAATGGACATGACCCAAAATAATGATTCAAGTGTGCCCCCGCTGCCAATACAGCCGCTGTGCGCTAGCTGTAGGCATGCTGCCCAAACAACAGATTACAACAAAACTGTAGTAAAGCGTAACGTCAGTGTCGTAAATACATACATTCCCAAAGGCTACAACGGGGCTGGAGAAATGTGCGCTTCAATAGTGCGCGTTTCATTTAGGGAATGCGCACTGTCATATTTGATGGACTAGGCTCATGGGGGGGGGGGGGGGGACAATTTAAACATTGTGATAATGGCGGTTGTTTGCCATCACCTGCGGTTGGGTTAGCAACATCACGGTATTGCGGTTATTGCGACAGCCCTAGCTATTGGTCTTCCTCTGTAGATGCTTGTGTAGTTTAGAGACGTTGCCATATAAAAACATCTTTTGCTGCGTGTTTTCCCGAGCAGATTCACACTGGGACACATCTAGATTGGATGTCGGAAATCCATTGCTAACTTCCGACTTGCAATGGCTTGCACAATCACACCCAATGCTTCCTCCTACTATGTGAAATAGAGTCTTGTTAGATCTACTTGTTTAAATTGTAATTATCTAACAGGCTAAAGTTAGTCTTTGTTTGGAACACGGTTCCATTACTCAACATTAAGGCATAATGTGTGTTAACTTAAGCATGCCGTTCAGTTGGGTGACAGGTGAATGCTTTCTGTGTAACCCTTTGACAAACAGACCAGGTAAGGAGTTTCATTGTAGCCTGGCGTTGTTCTTCAAGGGCCTTGTAAAACCTGTCTGTCTGTCTGCCGTTAACACAAAGCAAGATGTCACATCTCTGCTCAGTGTGTGTGTACATGCCCCTGTTGGTTGGTAGTCTGGGTGGTATTACACGTCCGTGTGTGTTTCTGATAATTATCGTATCTGATGAGGGGAGCAGTCTTGGGTGGTGGACTCCCAGCTACTAGGTCACGGGTTCAAACCCCAGTGTTTGCCTACCTATAAGCACCCTTGAGTGTTAGCCTGCTCCTAAAATATGAATGTAAATATGGACTCACTGTTGCGGAGTAACTGCAGGTCTGTATTGGTTGAAAATGGGCGTGCACGTCAGTGCTGTAGATCGACCCAGGCCCTGGCTGGTCTAGTACGTCTCACCCCCCTCTCAACCCCCCTCTCACCCCCCTCTCAGCTCCTTGACTACGTGTGTTGTGCAGTGGGTGGAGTCAAACTCAGAGCTTCTCTTAACCTGCATGATTATCATAGTTAATAATGCAGCTGTATTCTTCACATGTCACTAGATGGGCACCAACAAGTGTGCCAGCCAGGCGGGCATGAGCGCATACGGCACCAGGAGGCACCTGTATGACCCCAAGGCCCACATCCTGCCCCCCATGGACAACTCTACCATCAGCCTGCAGATGGGCACTAACAAGGGTGCCAGCCAGGTAGAGAGAGAGAGAGTGTGTGTGTGTGTCATTTGCATATATGCAACTTAAAAACACACAAGCAACTGACCAAGAATGCATCATGCAAAACACAAGGAATGGAACAAATACATGGTTCTTCTAAATACCATTCTGACTCCCGCCACTCCACACATGCATTACAAATAAGATGCTATACCTGGCAACAGCTGTTGAGCTTCATAAGAATCTTATTTAATATTTAGACAAAAAAATGGCAGCTTGTTGATTTGGTTCCATGTACAAAAAAAAAAACAACAAACGGGCTTAAACGGCTACAAGACTGCGAAACGCGTCTAAGAACATAATGGCTAAATATGTAAATGTACTGTAAAGACGTAGACTTGTATGTTTACTGATAAACTAAAAACCGACATGCTAAAGTGTGCAGAGAGGCACTGCACCTGGAAAATGTTCAAAGGTTATTTAAAAAAAAAGTGTATTAAGGGTGTTTTTCATTGTTGTAACCTGATTTATTATAAAAATAAACATTTTTATGCAACCATCTTACCCAAACCACCCCCCCCCCTCCTCTCGCCCAGGCTGGCATGACGGCCCCAGGCACCAGGCGTGCCATCTACGACCAGAAACTGGGCACAGACAAGTGCGACAACTCCACCATGTCGCTGCAGATGGGCTACACCCAAGGAGCCAATCAGAGCGGGCAGAACTTCGGCCTGGGCCGGCAGATCTACGACGCCAAGTACTGCCCCGCCGGGGGGGAGGGGCCCGTTGCCGAGCACAACGGTGCCGAGGGATACGCCCCGGACTACCAGGACGAGGGTTACCAGGGTTACCAGGAGGAGGAACACGCATATCACGAGGAGGGGACGGATTATTAGGAGGGAGGGAGGTGGGGGGGTTGTAGGGAGAACCTCAATCATGGCTTTGTTTTTATATTATTCAGATGTTTTACCCTCTCCTTGAGTGATATTCCTTTTAGTTGTATTCTTTTTATTTTTTTTTAAATGATGTGGAGGAGAAAAAGCCGAACTGCAAAGCCAGCGTTACATACTCTAGCACAATGAACTTGTTTTTATATAGTTGTTCTTAGTGGAACCACTGAAGCCAAAGTCATGGCTCGCTGGTGAGTAGTTTTTTAATCCCAGGGAAATTCATAGCGTACAGTACCAAAGATGTTTCTACGTTTTAAATGAAACCCCTTTTAGTGGTTGATTTTACAGGTGGTTCTCTGAATGACAAAATATTTAGTTTGTTTCTAAGATCATGATAGGCATTTATTTAACCCTAATAGTTGGTGTTTGCTATATAAACGACACAAGTGGTCTTTCTTTATGTTGATACAAATGTGAATGTTACGAACGGGCGCGTCATGTCAGTATTGGTAATGGTCATTATTACGACTTCAGCAGTTTTGGTTTCGCACAAATGAGGGAACAAAATAAATGTGGTTATGAGAACAAACCAGAATGTATCGTGACAGAGTCCTTCTACAGGCTCATGTTTCATATGTTTATAAAAGGGAGGAAATGTGTCCTTTGCATAACCAGTTTAACTGGAGCTAAGCTTGTTTTCTTTGGATTCAAGAAATGTAAAAATGCCAAAACTCAAGTCTAGACCAATGAAGTTTTTAACATTCCAAGCAAGAATACTGGATTATTTCTCATCATGTTTCATTGAATCTTTCTTAAATGACTGGAGATATATATGTGGACCAAACATCTTAATTTTTGCTCAAAAGTTAATTTATGTTTTTTATTTTTAGTATGTTGGTACCTTAAATCTGAATACCAGTTAATATTGGACAAAAGTTTTTCTCCTGGATCCATTTAGTGTTTTTATTTTATTTTTTATAATGGCAAAACTTGTAATGCAAAGTATATTTTGTGAATAGAATAAAGATGTACATTCATTAACTGATATTTGGTGTGTGTGTGTGTGTGTGTGTGTGTGTGTGTGTGTGTATACACAATAATACTATTTCTAAGCACTTGACAATAGGCCTAATTTTAGCTAAAGTTTTATGATAGTGATAATGCCTATAGTGATGTAAATGTCTACACATTCAAAAGTAATGGTTCAAAGTCAAAGCAGGATATTGTTTGGGTTCTAATTATCAGTAATATATTCAAAATAACCACATGCATAAACAATATACTTTTACAATGAAATGATCATATGCTCTTTACATTTTAGTGTGCGTTGTTTAGAGTCCGATTTGGATAAAGTTCAGAAAACCAAAGCGGAATGCAGGCGTGACACCAGTTATTTGCACAATACCGCCTCCTGCTGTTAGAAAAGGACATCCACATGCTGGGGACCGGAAGACAACAGTGTCACGGACCGGACATGCGTTGAGTCGCGCGATATTACGTCGGACGAGATTCTCGGGAGTTCTTTTCCCCGGAGCGTCAGGCAAGATGGTAGGTGTCCGAAGGCTGCGTTAGCCTGAACAAAACAATCTATGTTAATCCGTATCCACAAAACACTCCACACCAAAGCGGAATGGTGAATTTTGATAGCACACACCTTTAAGTACCTTCCACGCGTGAATTGCAATATTGTAATAACAGACTACTTGTGTGTTGGCTAATGCTATGGCCTACCGTAGCGATGCAATCCACAGGGTTCGACTTTATCAAGCGATATAAATCCCTAGCTAAACCGCTGCTGGTGCTGTGGGCGTCAGACTGGTGAAAGCATCTTGATGTGAAATGTTGACCAGTGTAATGCACCTTGCCTTCAAAGTTGCATGCTGTGCTGACTTGGCTGTGTTCTGCGGGGTTTGTGTCTACAGGCAGATGTTGATATCAAGAAGAAGCGTACCTTCAGGAAGTTCACCTACAGAGGTGTCGACCTGGACCAGCTCCTGGACATGTCCTAGTGAGTATCTTCATCTGATGATGATGAAAGGGTCTTATGAGATCGCTGTTAAATGCAGGGGAATGATGGTGTCTACTGTTATCCAGTTTTTCTCAAAACTTGTATACAATCTAATGCAGCTCATATTAAATCTGACCTGAATTAATCTCTAAAACATTTTTGAAACTAGCAAATTTCAGTTTATATATTATTTTCAATGTGAATTTTCTCTAAACTCAGTGAAAAGCTGGAGTTTTAGGAGTTTCCCAGTGAGCTTCCATTGTATGACATTGACTGGGGAGATGTCAGGGTTGCATAAATAAAATTGACTGACTATAGCTGGCGAAGAGGGGTCCATTTAGAGAAGGGACTTGCAGTTTAATAAAAATAACAAGTAGGCCGAATTCAGACGTCAACTTTTTTACTTCAGTATAAATTGATGGGATTTGCAATTTTCATGTAGGAAAAAAAATCAGCTGAAACGGTTGTTAAAATATGGGACACACTGGGTCTCACTACGGCGCTTGTGATTGGTCAACTGTCAAAACAGTGGATGACGTAGGGCGTTTTCTCCTGAGAAGTTGAACTTTTTCAACTGAAAAATATGCCCAGAGCTGCTGGACAAAAGTACCTGCGATTCAAAACGTGTCGATCACGTCACTGCCGTTCTGCGGTTTGTTTAGAACTTTGTTTTGAATCTGCAAGTGCAGAAAGACTCGGAACGGGTTGAAGCTTGGGTGTCGAAATTGCTTTCCCTAGTCTCACCAACTCATAATCTGGCCGCTCCCAATGGGTGTGGTAGACAGCTCCACACATTTAATACAATCTGAAACCGCAATAATTCCAAAGCAGCCAGTATCTCACTGGTGCATAGTTGCGAGCCCTGTGGTTTTAGGCCCAGTAGCTAATTTGGCTTGTTTGTTGTGTGTGTGTGTGTGTGTATGGCAAAGTTAGCTACAGCCAAGTTAACAATAGCGAGCGTAACCATGGCTACTATGCTAACTATGAGCCTCTGGTCTCCAGTGAGCAGCTGATGCAGCTGTACTGCGCCCGCCAGAGGAGGAGGCTGAACCGCGGCCTGCGCCGCAAGCAGCAGTCCCTGCTGAAGCGTCTGCGCAAGGCCAAGAAGGAGGCGCCCCCCATGGAGAAGCCCGAGGTGGTGAAGACCCACCTGAGGGACATGGTCATCCTGCCCGAGATGGTGGGCTCCATGGTCGGCGTGTACAACGGCAAAACCTTCAACCAGGTTGAGATCAAGGTGAGGCGCGACGCTGGCCCTGGGTTCTGATATGTTCTACAGCCGCCGGGCTAGCCTAGCGCCACGCCGCCGGGCTAGCTGGTAGCCTCGCCACACCGCTAGCCGCACCATATTGGAATATAAAGAGAGAGCAACGTAATGCGACTGTGGGAGTGAAACTGTAACGGTTCTAGTCTGGTGAGTGGGGGTGTCGCCTAATGACACAAACAGCTTCTCTCTGTGGAGGCTGACGTTCTACCGAACATGGCATCTTACCCCTGAACAGTTTTCTGCAGAAATACCATTGTGGCCGGAGGTTGATCGAACCTCCGGATACCAAACTGGTATCGTGTGATTAGGTTGCTGGTGGCTTCTTGATCAGCTGCAGTGGTGAATCAGCAAGCTTGACGTCTATGTTGTAAATGTTAACATTTGCCTCCTGTTGGCTGACTAGGGTAGTGCACAGTCACGATTTGATGACCTTCTGGAATAAAAGCACTGTTGTTTGTCCAGGCAAGATATTGCCTGGCATTGCTCTCAAAGCCACTTTCTGAGAGCAAGAGTTTCCATACCAAGTTGGCATTTCAACTGTTAGAGGGCATTGATTGGTAGGTCAAATTATTAGCTCTATTAGTGTGCTGTGATTTGTTGGTTTGCTGCAGGTATGTAGGGTTTGGCACGACCATGAATTATCTGCATCTGTAGCAGTGAAACTTTTTGCAACTATTATCTATAATAGTGTCTATAATTATAATATAATAGTGCTCATGATAAGGATTTCATTAGGCTAGAATTGTTATAACAAATGGTTGGTTTTGGTAAGCCTAGAATGAGCCTACAGGAACAGTGGCAGCTTGAATCCAGCACCGACTTTTGCAAGCTACTGGCACCTTAGGGCCACTGTAGGTTTGCTTGGAAAGGCATCTCACTTGATTGAAATCTGCAACCTCACTGCAAATGCTACATACTGAACATGTGGAAGATTAGTCATAGATTTAAAATGGGCATTTCAGGTTTTGGAGTTAGGCAAGACATCCTATGGGCCCACCACTCGTGGGAGGAACCGTGGGGGTCGGGTGCGCTGCTACATGGGTGGCAGTGAAAATCAGGGGCCTCGACGGACCAGACCCAGGCAGCAGAAGCTGGCT
>JAOEGT010043179.1:0-21839 GCA_025447795.1 Speoplatyrhinus poulsoni | reverse complement strand
CCTGAAACGAGTCCGACTTACTGCCGAGAATCCGTACACAGCTCACGCTTTGGGCGTACAGGGATTGGATTGCCCTTTGGAATAATATTGTATGTAATGTGCCTTTATTAGGAAGTAAAGTGTGAAAGCAAAATACAGAAACATGATATTCAAACATGGATCAATTCAACATCATCACATGGTCTTTAACCTTACATGTTTAGCCATGCAGCAGGATGTCTCATCAATCTGTCTATCAATCAAACAAAATCAATCAGGGAAACAATCAGTCAGTCTCTGCACAGTTCGAATGTTAACTGCATTTGTCTAGACCATGCAGTATAGTAAACAAGCCATTGGGAAACAAACATTGTGTAACTTCCTTAACTAACCTTACTTAAACATTGACATTCTTGGAAGGCAAACACGTAATGCCTCATCTCAAGTGTCTCATGAGTTAATAAGTAGATGTGACCTTAAATAACTAGTCCCCATAATCTAATCTAAAACATTGATTGGTGTAAATATGTTGTCTAGTCAGGTTCTCATTGTGAATGTGAAGTGGAACAGAAGCTTGTGAGATCATGACGGTCTCACAAGGCTCTCAGACATGTACAGGGCAGTAGCCATGCCACAACACACACTTTGAATGATGTCACATCACAGGTCATTAGGCAATGTTGTTCAATTTGAAACCTACATGTGGTCAAAACATAATTGTTCTGCATGTGGGCCAGTGGGGACATGACTGCGTCTGTTGGACAAGAAACGTTTCACTTGTAATTATCTAACAAATGTAACATCTAGACACCAGTTGTTTAAGATTAATTTTTTTTTATACTGCTTAAATTGATTATTGAGGGGGAGACAATGGCGCAGTGGTTAGAGCAGGGTGACAGGTGATCCAAAAGTCACTGGTTCAATCCCAGCCAACTCCTCACTGAGGTGTTCCTGAGCAAGACACATACCCTAAGTGTTCCCGGTGGCATTGTAACCAGTGTTTTTGTTTCCAATAGGCTATATTTCCCTAAATCTGTACACTAATCTAATGTGTTGGGGAAGAACAGGGTAAAACCAGCCACTTTTTACATTGTAATGCAAAATAAAAGTGTATTTGTTTTAAATAATAGTTAGTATATACCTCAGGTGGTTGTGTACCTATGGAAATTAAAACAAGTTATGCAATTATTCTGGTTTTAGAACAATGACCAACCAAATCATTTTCCAAATTAAGAAATCAACCACTAAATCATTGGCAAGTAGAAAGTCTGAAGGCCCTTTCAGACTGCTTGCTCTGAAACCCATATTCTTATGGCTTGCGCCGCACAACGTCGCGGGTTTGCGCTGCGCGGCCTGGAGAGGTCTGCGCGCAACTCGACGGCTAGTGCAGCGCATGTCGCGTCCTGTCTGAAAGGGCGCGACCGTTTTTATGTTATATAATATTATATATATGTTTAGATATTTTGCATAAAAAAATCTATTTAGTCCACAAATATTCGACGTAAACTACGAGCCTATTACCAACATGGGTGCGTGCGTGTACCGCTCATAATTTGATTATTACGACGGTAATATCGGTCGTCTCCCGCCCCTGGCTTATTTTTCTCTCCTCTCATTGGTCGGGCATTTGTGAGAGTGCAATGATTTGATAGAAGCTGCTGCTCCCATGATGCCATTAGAGGAAGCAGGAAGATCGCTTGACAAAACCAGTCAGACCGGGAGCCACATTCATGGGCGGGGGCCTACAGCGATCGTGTAGGTGGCAGGCTGTGGTTGTATGGAGCAGTCTGGGAGACAGCGCATCGGCGGATTGTAAAGATAGGTGGATGAGAGGAGGTGTAGGTTAGGAGGGGATGGCTGATATCGCCTCTACACTTCTTCACTCATTCTGCCCCGGTGAGTCTCTTTCGCGGAAATGGACGGATAGCGCTTTGCGTTAACATTAACAATAGATGGACCGTGTACGTTTATTTAAAAAAAAAATATATATATATATATAACCACGCTCCATCAATTCAACCCCGCCACGCTAATGTAGTATCTGGGATCATAATCAGACACATGCAGATTGTTGGTTCATGTAGAGTGGTTGAACACTTCGGTGTGACAAGTTGACTGACTGGCTATTTACAGTAAACAAACACGTCGTGCTTTTAACCTATTGGTTCCATGTTTAAGTAAAAGCATAATCTCAAACAGCCAAACTAGTCCAACCACAATACAACCCGACGCAAAAAAAAAAAATTAAAAAGTGTTTTTTACCATGCACAGTTGAGTGTTTTACTTTGGGGACCTGTTTTTGTCTCTCTTTCATCTAAAGTATTAGCAATGCTCACAAAAGGCTCCAGCTGTGGCTGAATCACAGATCTGTGAGCATGCAGTCACATGGCCTACCTGAGGCTATAATTAGGCCACTTTAGGCCAAAGTCACTAGACCTGGTTTGTTCATGTTCATGGTGGGCTAGTTACAATATAGACAACACAACATGCTTGGTAGAAATGGCTCAGGCTTGTTTTGTTGCTGGACATCTCTTTTAATAGGTTTAGTAGTAGTAATACAAAGTACTAATATACACACACATAAATCACATTTACTCAACTAATGAACACTATATGCACACACGCAGCCGTGCCTCATGTTGGCATGTACAAATGCTAATTTAGTATAAATTGTGACTAAATGTATTCAGTAGAGAGGCCAACTGCCTACTTCTCTTTACACAATGATTCCATTCACAGCCACAGAGAGCACCTATGCAGACTCTCTGAGCTGGAAAACGTATTTTTTCTTTTTCAAACGGTTTTACTGACTAACAATTCACTGAACATTGAATTTAAACACTTTTACATTATAATGAAAGATTCACCTTGTTCTACAAGGTCACTGATTTAACAACCCACATCATTTACACATGCAAACAAACTACCTTTTTAATATTTGCTTTTCCTGCAGATACAATTAGTTTGAGCACTGTCTGTGGTAATGTGGACAATAATTTCACAGTAACGTACATGTAGTTATTTTCTACTTAACCTGTACTATAATTTGTGTGTGGAAATTATCATCTGACCTGTTTTTGCACAAGAGTTCAGTTTTCCATTTATCACTGACTGAGTCTAATGCAAGATAAATTATTTTTTTAATAAAAAGAAGTATAGATTAAAGAGAGGAGTAAAAAAAAAAAAAATCCAAAAACATTTGGTGAAGAAACTTAAGTTAAGATTGAGTGCTATGAGGTAGAGAGGTCGAGGTGTGTCTTGAGTCTCTTGCTAAATATGGGTAATGTTTCAGCAGTCCTGACTGTTGTTGGAAACTCATTCCACCATCATGGTGCCAGGACAGAAAACATTGGAGACTTCGATGAGCTTCAATGGGTCTTGAGTAGTGTTAGCCGAGGTGGTAGAACCAAGTGCTCTTGTCAGGACCTGGAACCGAACCATTGCTTGGAGGTAGCTCGTGGCAGTAAGCCAGCACCAGTGTCTTTAATTTGATGCGGGCTGCAATGGGCAGCCAGTGAAGTTCTCGGAATGGGGGGTTACATGGGAGAACTTCGGTTGGTTGAATACCAGGCGGGCTTCAGCATTTTGAACATGCTGTAAAGCTCTGGTAGAGCACGCTGGGGTAGTTCGTCTAATAGAGTAGTCCAGGTGTGAAATAACTATAATTTGGACCAGGAGTTGTGCCACTTCCCTTGTGAGGAACGGCCTTATTCTTCTGATATTGCAGTGTGAGAATCTGCAGGCACGAGCTCTTGATATTTGGTTGTCCAGGATGTCTCCAAGACTCTTTACCGTAGGAGAGGAGGATACTGTGGTGTTCTCAAGGGTGATAGACAGGTCCACTTAAGGACTGTCTTTTGCCGGGAGGTGGAGTAGCTCAGCTTTGTCTCCAAGAGTATAGCACACATTTCCAGTCTCTTCTAATGTGTTGTCATGTCTGTATTTTGTGACCTTCTGCAGGAATCTCATCCATTTAAACAGTTTTTATAGGGCAGGCGCTTTCAAAAAAATACTTTGGACTGTACCTGTGAACCAGCAGTCTGTTATCTACTCTTGCAGTAGAAAAGTCGGGAGAAGAGTGAAAACAATATATCCATTGAGAAAAGCCTTTGCTCTTCTAATAAATTCTAATAAAACTACATAACACCTAGACTACTACCTTAACCTCGGTAGGACCCGCCGTTGTCCTTTCCAACTGAAGTTGTTTTCAAGTCTACTTCGTCACACCTGAACCACGCCCATATAGCTATACTCCGACGCTGATTGGATTGGATTACGGGCCTGAAACACGTATTCCAAGCTCTCTAGGCTCTCCAGACCGATTCTCGCTGCAAAGTCAAATAGAAGCCTGTGTGCCTTTACTGTAAAGAGTTAACCCCTTGACAAAATGACTCACGTTTACGTACAGTAGACTAAAGGGTAATTGAAGGACCATCTCCGCCACAAATGTCATCCTCAGCAAAAAAGTCAGACAATCTAACCACCATACTGTGTCAGCTGTCCGCTGAAGCAAAACAAACCCTGCGTCCTAAAGATGAAGCATTAACCATATTCGTACCTGGTTTAATGGTAAATGCTGAGAGGATTTACTTTGTGGACCAAATCAGCTATTCCTCAGAAAGAACTAAAAGCATTTCACTCAAGTCTGAGCAATTAGCATCCACTCAAAATTAGGCCTAGATCAAAAGATCTATTGACCGAGGTACACAGGGTTTTGTTTGACTGGATGATAAATGTGTATTCTCAGCCCTCAAAGCCTGAAGTGAAGAGGCACCCATTTGCTGCTGCAATTGTATTAGAAACATGTTTGTAGAGGATAAGTATGAACATGTTTGAACTACTCTGATAGGTGATTTTTATTTTTAATCTGTATTCTTTTCTTCCAGCACTTGAGTATGTGAGGGAAGTCATTTAAATTTATTTTTTGAGGTGACATTCCTTGTTAAATGTTAGAGATTACATTCCTTATTTTAGAGATTGAGATAACACTTTAGCAGCAAAACGGCAGTTAGTCAACAAAATCCAGTGATGGACATTTCCACACAAACTAACCGCTACATTTAATAAGGTTATTTGAAGCTATGGTGCCAAATAATATGCTATATAAATCATAGCATCATCACAGCAGTAATGTCACTCTTTACGCAAATAAGGTAAATTATTGACTTGTCTTTAAACATGGACTGACACACTGACAGTCATGCTTCTTCGTTAATCCTAGCAGTTAAAGCAGTTGCCACCTAGTCCAGTTGTTTACAGCCAATAGGAAAGCGTTTAAGTTGGGGCAAAGGGCACCTTTTCTACTCTGTTAGTTTGTGTGAACAGCTTCCCACTGTCTGAATGCTCAAACAACATCAGAAGCAAAGGCAGAGAGAAGAGGCAGAACTAGTTGAGATTCCCAAAACTGAACTCTGAAGCCATTTGCCAGCACACACACACACACAGACGGGAAGCAATTTTTAGATATTTTCCACAGAACTTTGATGTACTTGTTTCCAACTGCTTCTGGGGGTGAGTACGGAGTGTGTTTTTCATGCTAACTGAAACTGATTCTGCTAACAGATTACAGATTTTGTTACTGTAAATGGGTGTAGGTTGTGAGTTGGTATCGTGAAGGATTAGACGGTCAGAGATTGAAAATAACATTTGGACAGTTTTGGACTATTTGGCTGTTTTTCTTCATATAGGCTGGTGACAAACAAGGTGGCTGCTTCAAACCATGAGGTTAGTTGCTGAGAAATACAGAAATCTTTTCTAAAATAAAGATTTTGTCCCAAAATATTTCTTTACCTCATTTAATAAAATATAAAATTGTAGTTTAAAATGACATTTTTTCTACAATTTTGAATTCTACACAGTAATCACCGGTCTCGTATTCACAGAGCCATATGCTATGCACGTAAGTGTTGGAGCCTCTCTGAATATCTGTCCATGCAGGTTTATTTGCATATTAAACAAAGGCTGAATGTGGTTTGCATTAGACAATGGCCACACAAATAAATAGAAAAACCACAAGCTAAATGGTGTCAAAATGCAATTTAATAATAATTCATTGCGTGCCAGCAATCAGCGAAGGATTCAGTGAAATTGATTTTAAACATTTTCAAACATCTCCTTGACTGTTGGGTAGTGGCACTGTTTGTGCTCATCATGCTAATCATACCAAATAAAAACATATTTTAGATTATGTAAAACTAATCAACATGGCATATACTGCGGACAAACTTTATATTTAAAATGACCAACTGATGACAGTTGGCATTTTTTAACCAACCAGTCAGGTGGCAGCAGGGCAGGAGGCCTAAATCACAGCTATGTTCAGTCAGTGTAATGTGGCTTTGACAACTTTGACACCTGATGAGACGTGATATAAGTGGCGTGGTTTGGTTATGCAGTAGGTTATAGCAGTTGAGACGTGATATAAGGTTATGCAGTAGGTTATAGCGGTTTATACGTGATATAAGGTTATGCAGTAGGCTATAGCGGATGAGTGATATACGGTTATTCAGTAGGCTATAGCGGTTAAGTGAGATGTTATGAGTCGTGGTTATGCAGTAGACTATAGCGGTTGAGACGTGAAATAAGTTTATGCAGTAGGCTATAGTCATTGTCTGTTTGCTCAGCAGCTAGACTGATAACACTTTACCTTGAGAAAATGACACGCTGTTTGGTTTTACATGGTGTGAGTCAGGTGTTTATTAAAATGACACGTATACAATTAGACTAGAGTACCAGGGACTTCATAATAATTTGGATTAAACACGCGCCCCCATCCCCAATTTCCAAATTAAATAAATACTGTTTTCTGTTGTAGGAGAGATTCCAGAACTAGACAAGACTAGAAATGTATACTAGGTGATAAAAAATGTGAGAAAGTATTCATTTATGTTCATGTCCTTTAACGCGTACCTTGAGTACATGAATGCACAGGGGTGTGGAATGCTAAAAACTAGTTGTATTGTTTCTAGAACATTGTCATCTGCTACAGTAACTGTTATTATTAACAGTTACTGTTACTCTCTTTCTTTTTTCTTCAGCTGAAAGCAAAAAGGTTATTTATTATTTCAAATCGTTAGTTGTTCTAATTCTTAGTGTTCTGCAAATGGTGTGTTGCTCCTGACTGAGTGCATCTTGAGCTTTTATCTTATTTATTTATTTATTTATTTATTTATTTATTTATTATTATTATTTTTAGCTCTGTTCTAAATCTGCAGCATATTTTTTACTGTTAGGCCAATATTGTGTAGTCAATGATTCTATGAAAGATTTAACTATTGAAAACTATGAACTCTGAGAATTTGAGGAGCAATGTTCACTTCAGAGTTAAATATTCATTCAAAGAGTTGTGGTATAAACTATTTCTAATCCAAAACAGTATCTCCACAGTCCGCTAGCGGTTTGTCTTATGTGCTGAAAAACGCTATTTTTTTTTTAATGTAATGCAGAAGAAGTACATCTCCTCTATCCTTAGGATTAGGATGTACTGTTTCATTCTAGTTAGTTAGTTAGTTATATTACATTTTAAAGCATGTGTGTCTGTCAAACCAGCTATTGTGCCTTTTTTGTTTTATTGTTTCGCTTAAAATGAACACAGTCAGTTTCCTGAATTGTGCATGAATTAATCCAGAAGAAGACCATAGTTTGGAAAACTTGATTCTTACTAGAACACAGTTGAATCGTTCAGTGACTTTTATTCAAATTGTTGGACAAAGTCAGTTGTTTGCTGTTTGCACACACAAATGTGAAACGAGAGGAAGATACTGTAAAAAGCAAAACAAGACTTCACTGATCAATCTACAGTAAATATTGTCGGTGCATAAACTCTAGTTTCTGTAGTCAGGTGCCAGCACTTAACTTATCAGTCAATGACTATGACACAAAGTTAATGCTACCTCTCTACACACAGACAATAAAATCTGCCTCCTGGGTGCTTTTGTTTGAGCTGCCAGTTAGTCCTGATTTGGCTCTAGCAAAGCTGATCCAGTACCAGTTGAAACCAACCGTGTGTGTGTGTGTAATCTCTCAGGAGCACGGCTGACCTTCCCAGCCTCAACCCAAACTCTGCCCCCCTCCGACGCCTCACGGTCATGCAGGACGGTGGCAACAAGGTGGCGGAGAACCCCTCGTCCCGACCCCCCCCCTCCTCCTCTCTCTTGGAGAGGCGCGTGCGGAGACGTCGCAGCGCCCCGCTAGCCGCCCTGAGAACCAGGCTGCAGCGGGGCGCGGCGTGCTCGGCGCCCCGGGCGCGGGCCGCCCTCAGCGGGCTCTTCCCCGTGGCACGCTGGCTGCCCAAGTACCAGCTGCGGCAATACATGTGGGGCGACGTGATGTCGGGCCTCATCGTGGGCATCATCCTCGTGCCCCAGGCCATCGCCTACTGCCTGCTGGCCGGGGTGGAGCCAATATACGGCCTGTACACCTCCTTCTTCGCCAACATCATCTACTTCTTCATGGGCACCTCCAGGCACGTCTCCGTGGGGATCTTCAGCCTCATGAGCCTCATGGTGGGCCAGGTAAAAACTTGACCGGACCCCCCCCCCACCACGCCGTGAAGTGTGAACTCGCTATCGTTTGACTGCGCCGTCGTTGCAGGCGGTGGTTCTGGGAAAAGAGGGGTTGTCAGTGAATGCACAAGGTTAAAGAGTAACGTTGTGCCTGCAGTGCTGTTAGCGCTGTGTAGTTATGAGCTTCACATTTGCACGCCCGGTGGGTTAAAAGAATTTGGTGAAAGGTGAAACGTTCCTGACTGACGACGTCTCCCGGTGCCTCTAGGTGGTGGACAGGGAGGTTTATCGGGCCGGTTTTGACCTGGGTGAGGATGCTGCCGCCAGCCTGACCAACCTGAGCAGTATGGGAGCAGCCAACCAGTCTGCAGACGGACCGTCGGTCCAGGTGCTGGGCTTGGCCTGTAGCAAGGAGTGTTATGCTATCGGCGTAGCAGCAGCGCTCACTTTCCTGACCGGCATCTACCAGGTGAACGGAGTACATGGCCTTTATTCTCTGGTTTAAAGTTCAGTTTAAACTTAACGAGACGCTCCTTGACTTGATATGTGGTTGAGGGAAGTGTTATAAATGCGTTGTTTTGATTTGAAGCTGTGTATCCTCCTGTGTACCCCCGCACAGTCGGTGAGTTTACCTTTTTTCCATTTAGTAAATACAAATGCATTTGTTTTAATTTGTTCCTTTCCTAAATACAATATGTGCGCTTTAAAACGTGTATCACTAGACCCTAGTCTCAGATTTCTGCCTCTAATGCATGCCCAAACTGAGTGGAGTGTATCTCAAAATGACAAAGGCTAGTAAAAAGACCTGTGACTTCTCTTGAGGTTAAATAATCAATGTGGATTTTGCTGGGTCAGTAGATGAAGCTACAGCACAGCATAAATGGAAGCTCAAAGTTCCGCCAGACGGAAACATTGTTTACAATGAAGAAGTCATTGGAATTGTGCAGCTGCAGCCCAAGCAAACAATGTGGCTATATCACAACATCTGATGAGTACAGGTGTTTTAGTAAATGTAATGGGCAGATTAATTAATGACGTGGGTGCTGTTATAAATGCAACTGCTATCTTAAAACTTTTTTTAAATTATTTATTTTACTTCTCTGCCATGTATATCTGAAGGCTTTTCAGGAAATATATTAAAGTCAACTGTTGTTGCATGTTCTAATGGCATAATGTGCCCACATGCCCATACATCGACAACTCATTGGTAAAATTTGACATATGACCCCATGTAGTTAAGGAACGCCAGAATAAGAAACAAGTTACTAAAGCTACATTAGAATTTTAATATTATAATATGGTGACTAACACACATGTTGTGTTTGAAGGAGAATGCTCATAGCATACTTGGGCATGATAATTTGCTAATTCAGAATTTCACTAGAGACTGGAATATCTGTTACAAGTTGTTTTACACTTAACTCGTTTTATTAACAAACACACATTTTAATTCCTCGGGTAGTTTCTCGCTGGTTCTATTCAAAGTACCACTTGCTACTGTATTTCTCAATTCTAGAGGGCATGTGCCATTACCAGTTTGCCTCAAGTCACCTAACCGGTACTGTTGGGTTTTATACACCCAGAGAAAAAATATGTCCCCCTCCCGTCATGTCATATACTGACATATACATATATGACATATTACTAGTTTGCTTCAAGATAGCAAACTACTGTTTTGAAATCAGCGAATGGCAGTTAAGTGTAATGTAACCAAGAATCTGCTTGATAACTTATAAAGTGATAATCACGCCAGCGGTTGCAGTATGTTAGCTTCGTGTATCTGCCTTTGTGTTCCCGTCTTTTAACTAAAGTCTTCTCTCCCGCCAGGTGATGATGGCCGTGTTTCGACTGGGGTTCGTCTCCGTCTATCTGTCGGCTCCCATGCTGGACGGCTTCGCCACGGGTGCGTCCGTCACCATCCTGACTGTCCAGGCCAAGTACCTGCTGGGTCTGAAGATCCCCAGGCACCAGGGCTATGGGACCGTGGTCGTCACGTGGATCAACATCATGTCCAACATTCACAAGACCAACCTCTGCGACCTCGTCACCAGTGCCATCTGTATCTTAGTCTTGGGTAAACACGGCTAGCTGTTTAGAGCGCAAACAAGCAGTGTCCTTGTCTCAAATATTTAAGTAACTGTAAACACACACTCTGTATGTAAACTCATTCACCCACTTTCAAGAGAATGCTGGAGCTTTCAAGCTCAGTTGAACAATGGGAATTCATTCATCGCTTCATTTAAATTGAATGAAATACTGGAATACATTTTTGCTTTTCTTTTTTTTTTTTGACGGACCTGTTACTGGATTCATTTTCTTTTGGTCTAAATGTGTTTGTGTACACATTTTTTACATTATTGGATTAGAAAGTATAATAAGTCTGTCATAATTTCAGAATCTAACTACAGAATTGTGGTCAGGGTGGTAGACATGGTGTTGTGTTTTAATCCTGTAAACATCCTTTGCATGATTTCAAACTGACCAAATTGTAATCTTGTAATCTGATTGTAGTGGCGGGTAAAGAGATCCAGGAGCGATACAAGGACCGGCTAAAGATCCCTCTGCCCACGGAGCTTGTTGTAGTGGCAGGAGCCACGCTTGCCAGCCATTTTGGGGACTTGAACGGCCATTATGGCTCCAGTGTGTCTGGTCACATCCCCACGGGATTCATACCCCCGAAGGTGCCGAGGTTTGACTTGATGCCACACGTTGCTCTGGATGCCATCCCACTTGCTGTTATCAGGTAGTGTATTGGCAGCATGTTTGACTTTATAACATTTTGTATTAAGCATTGTTTTTATATATCTCTCTCTCTCTTTCTTTCTTTCTTTCTTTCTTTCTTTCTTTCTTTCTTTCCTTCCTTCCTTCCTTCCTTCCTTGGGTATAATTTAAGCAATGTTTTACAAAATTCAGTGTTTTGCAGGTACAGTCTGCAGTAGCTAGCAACGATCACCTTATTTACCTATAGTTGACATTGGCACTGCTAACCCAGTAGCTGTTTTCACATCTTATTGGTTAAGTAAAGGTCTATTGCCCAATCCCCATCCGCTCATCCTGTGTCGTTTGTTTTGCCTTGCCAGTTTTGCCTTCACGGTGTCTCTGTCGGAGATGTTCGCCAAGAAGAATGGCTACACGGTGCGTCCGAACCAGGAAATGCTGGCCATTGGCTTCTGCAACATCATCCCTTCGTTCTTCCATTGTTTCACCACCAGCGCAGCGCTGGCTAAAACCATGGTGAAGGACTCCACGGGCTGTCAGACACAGGTGACGGTTGGATGAAACCAGCGTATGTTCGTTTAATGAATCATTGTTCGTACGTTAACGGGGGTCACACAATGTAGTTCTCAAATGTGCATTGTAAACCAGTACAGACACAAGTTTGCCGTGGTGTGGAATTGTTTGTCACTAGCTGGAATAGCTGACCATTCAACCTTCTACAGTATTTCTGAAAAGTAACAGTCAAAATTAAGTTAAAAGTATGAATTCTGAGTTCCTATGATCCTTTCCTTTACGATGACCGGTGTGTGACCAATTAATATGTTGGTCCATTTATTTTAAGTCGCGTTGGATGAAAGTTTAATGCTTTTAAAGCATTTAACTAGCCTTTTATGTAGAAGGACTTAAAGCTCTCCTCTCTCCGCCCTGCAGGTCTCCAGTCTAATCAGCGCTCTCGTCGTCCTCCTCATCCTCCTCTTCTTCGCGCCGTTCTTCTACTCCCTCCAGAAGTGCGTCCTTGCCTGCATCATCATCGTCAGCCTCAGGGGGGCGCTGAGGAAGTTCCGCGACGTGCCCGGCATGTGGCGCACCAGTCGCGGGGACGCGCTGGTTTGGGTGGTTGCCATGGCGTCCACGGCGCTGATCAGCGTGGAGCTGGGCCTGGTTGTGGGCGTGGTGTTCTCCATGCTCTGCGTCATCTACCACACCCAGAACCCCAAGGTGAGGTTGGATGTGAAGCCACGTTTGGGTGTCAGCATGTACGCTGCACAGGTTCTGTACAAGCAGCTTTAGTGTTGGCATGTTCGCTACACAGGTTCTGTACAAGCTTTCAGCTGGTACGGAACGCAGCAGCTTTAGTGTTAGCATGTTCGCTACATGCTAACAAGCCTTCAGCTGGTACGGAACGCAGCAGCTCGCCTTTTAACTGATACAGAACACGGAAACATGTAACACCAATTTTGGCTTCCTGTACGCTTCCGGATGTTTTGCTTGTTTTTAAGGTTTCTAAATGGATTGACCCCTTTTATATCTGAACCTTTACATCGCCATTCCCCAGTCAGAGCCCTTAGGTCATCAATCAAATCACTTGAGTGTCCCAAAAGTCAGGCTAGAAGGTAGAGATTTATATATTTGCATTTGTCCAACACTTTGGTCAACCATGTTTTTATTTTATTGTTTTAATGTGCCAGGTAAATAAAGTTGACATTGACAGGGTTCCCACTGGTCATGGCATTTCCTGTTCCAGACATGGAAAGTCCTCCTAAATGCGTTTTCTTTGTTGGAGTCGGATCATGGAATATCAGGGAATTTTATTTATTTACATTTTAGTTGCTATTCATAAAAATTATATTGAACCTGGTATTACATTTTGATATGTCCCAACAAATCTTGAAATTATTGGTCCTGAATCTTAACATGCATAATAACTACGCAAAATATAAATGTTTTGTCTCTTCCGTTCATTATAGGTAATGAAAATTCATATATTTAGTCAGGGAATTTGACATTTGACTGGGTGTGGGAGAATGAATCGTGTTGAGTTCCATGATTAATCACCCAAATCACGAGAAGGTAGCAGAAAAATTATGAATATCATGTATGTTCTCAGAATAAATGACATGATTATTATATTTAATGCTCTGGTGACGGCTACTAGGCTGAAACGTTGCCGTTGGTTTAATATAACATGGCCATAATAAACTGGCGAAAGTGAGTGATATAATCTCCCGGTGTCGCTTTAGGTGTCCCTGCTGGGTCAGGCCAACGACACCCACGTCTACGAGGACATGAAGGAGTACGAGAACCTCACGGCCCCGCCGCGTGTCCACATCTTCCGGTTCCAGGCGCCGCTCTACTACGCCAACAAGGACTCCTTCCTCAGGTCGCTCCACAAGGCCGTCGGCCTGGAGCCCTTCCTGGAGGTGACCCGGCGACGGAAGGCGGAGAAGAAGGCCAAGGACAAGGCGGCGAAGCAGGGTGGAGACGCCGAGAATCAAAACAACGGAGGCACCTGCGCGGGGCTTTTCCAACGGGAAATGGATTTTCACACTATTGTCTTGGATTGCTCCGCCATGCCCTTCGTAGACTCGACGGGCATTGGCACGCTTAAAGGGCTGGTCAAGGACTACAAGGAGGTCGGGGTCGACGTGGTGCTCGCCAACTGCAACGCTCCAGTCATCGACGGCCTCAGGAGAGGGTCGTTCTTCGGGAAGAACGGCTGTGACATAGGCAGCATGTTGTTCTATTCCTGCCATGCTGCAGTTCTCCATGCCAACAGCAGGGGGTGTGTTGCAGAGTGCACTTCAGATGACTCACAGGTGTAGGGGAGAAGAAGAAAAGGAGACACTTGAACATGAATGAGCCAGTAAACTTACCTTTAATTTATGTATGCCATCGTTTATATTTTTTATGTATTAATAAAATCAAAAAGGCCTTTAATATAATTTTGATGTGCTAAAATATTATTGGTTCAATCCAAGAATATAGAATAACTGACTGGAAATAAATGTTCTGGTCGTCTTCCTAGTGCCTGCTCATATAGACAAAAAAAATAGTCTTAGTGATGGGATTGTGGGTGTACTGTATGTGAAACAAGTCTAGTCAGATGTAGCATTTTATATATATACAATTTGGACATGATCCTTTTTATGTATAGCTAGGTTGCCTTAAACTAAGCCAAACTACAGGAAGAAGACTCTGCTCCAGCACATTTGGAGCTGTGATCATAATGAAATTGTAAACATGAAAAGGGATCACCTATATGCAATTGCAAAATCTTAGCATTTACCGGTGGCCAATATGCTTTGCACAAATGCTTCTGTTAGGTCCCCAGTTCTGAAGTCATTTAGGGCTTATGAAAAGCCTAAAGATGCCTTGTAAATGTCAGTCTTTTTGTCTTGTTTCTAGTCAAATGAGATCATGAGTTATCATCAGCTGTCACTATGTCTCAGGTCAGATATACCTCAGTTTCTGATTGTTACTGTGTGTAAGTAACTAGTAGAAAATAAGCATGATGGTTGATGCTTACAATGCTGGAACCTAATAAGCTGATGGATGCTGTTGTCTCTAATGTACATGCTTGTAACAGGCAGCATATGATCAACCCTCTAAGCCAGGCCAGTTGAGCTTTTAGTAAAGCTTAGAAATTGATATTACAGTACATATTTTAAAGGTGTTGTAAGCCAATAGCCTACTGTGTAATTCACAAATATCTCATTGCAGTCTGCCATTTTAGCATTATTTTGTGATATGTTAAACATTGTATTAAAAATGCATTCGCTTTGAATTTGTTCAGATGTCCAGTCCTAATAAAAGACATCTACCTTTGATACAGGAGATTTTTTTATTTGACATTTGTGTACAGTACAAACATAGGCTGCAAATGCCTTCTAAACATTTTCCCTCATAATACAGTATTTCTTTATACAGCTCTACAGAGGAAACATTGAACAGGAATACAAAATAAATATAACAATGGCAACAAAGGAGTTGGTTGATCCACAGGTCCCATAAAGTTAATGTAAATTAAACAACTTTCTGGAATACTCGAGGTGAAGAAAATGCAAGGATGATGTAAAAATGTTTCAGCAGGGATCCAGGATTTAATTATGGATGTGTATACTGAAATGGTAGCAATATAGAGAAATATATTCCACATCTTAATGAGACTTATGAATCTACATTTTCATGTACAGAGCTGAAATGTAATATGGGTGACATGCATATACACCAATCAACATACCAAAAAAGTTGTTTTGAGAGTAATACAAACATTTTCTCCACTATGGGAGATAGTGACAGTGTGGCTATTAGCAAAAAGAGCTGGTCTAGTATGATCAAACTATGATCAACCTTAATTGAACGGCAACATAAAAATGCAGAAAGAAAATTAAGTACTTTAGTATAATACATATACACATTTAAGGAAAATGTATGCAAATTTGAGGTTGTATAATCTAAAAATTATTTTAAATTAATGTAACTTACACCTTTTTAAAGTTATCTAAGCCACAGTGGTCGGTTGAACAGCACAAATAAATAGACTCCCCGCAATGCAAACCTTGCACAAGGAAGTAGACTCATAAAGGCTTAACATGTCATGTTTGTAAAAATAAAATGAATTTGAAAGACACAAATAATGGTGATATGCGTAAGCAAGTTTCACCAATGGACTCTCAGATCAGTCAAAATAAAAAAAATGGATGAGGTTATATTTTCCTGTAGCAAGTAGTACTGTATACCTCAATGCTATTAATCCTATCATATATAAATAAACATAACTGGGACTACATTGACATTAATGGTGGACTCCTTGATTGGACGATAGAGCCCCAAATGACTGTCCCTCTACCACAAGGGCAACACCGGGTACAAATCAAGTGTCACTTGAATGAATACAAATAAACTACGATAATGTATACTTATGTCGTCCAGACATACATATACAAGTAGGTCCTGTAATTCTCACTTACAGATCAAAAGGTGTGTTTTAACCAGAGGCAATACAACACCACATTACCTTAGACAACCTCAGCATATCCATGCACATTCTGAAACCATTCTTACAACCCCACCGAACAGCCGCTGTCTACAACCTTAAGTGTTGAGGCACAAGGGGGGGATCGAGCATTAGAACAAAGAGTTTCCAAAAGAAGAAGAAGAAAATAAATAACGTTATAATGATATATACATATACATACACATGCATGAGACAGGTGGATGTGTTCCCTTTCATGCTTCAACATCGCAGAAAGGTTAGTGTGCATACCCCATGGCGGAATAATGTAATGTAATGGCAAAACAAGGCAAACGAAGACGAATTCTAACCCTGGTGCAACCAGTCTGATTTTACAATCAATATTGCATCAGTCTGGGTCTGTTCTCAATCGAAAACTCTTTCCAGATTGATATACAGAGCCAAACAAATCATGACATTTGGCAAATCGGGACAATTTTACCATGCTGGTAAATCTTTTTTTTTTTTCTCGTAGTGTAAATATGCCAAAAGGGTTTGTGACAGTATGACGCATTTAGAATGTCATACTGTGAATGACTGATTTAGGAATCAGTGGTGAGGTCCCTTGCATTTACAGGAACTGTCTAGTTCCCTTGTAATTGCAATGTGAGATGAAGTCACTGTAATGATTTGGGTAAAGTTTTAATTCCCCCATCAAACTTAATATGTATCCTAAAGGAAAAAACAAAAACTTCTAGTTTAGAAATCTGTCAAAAGTCATATCCTCAGTACAGCATTATATTTTTATTATATTTATTATTCATTCCACACCATTCACAGCTCCATGCATGCACACACACACAGACACACACCTCCCTACCTTCAAAAGCTATAAAACAACTCAATTGGTTATGGACATTGTATTATCTGTGAGATGGGGCCACAAAACACAAATACATTTTAATTATAGTTTGTAAACAAATTATTTTTTCAAGCCACCAGTGAATGTGATCTCTCTTATGCTTTAACAGGCAAATAAAGTATTATAGGGTAAACCAGGGGTAAACCCAAGTATAACACATCCATCTAACATATTTGTCAAAACAAGCAAACAACAAATCTTCAATAAACATGCCTGCATGTTAAATCAAGTTACAGATATTCAAACCAAAATTATCTTTTCATTCAACAAAATATTTTAAGAGCCTTTCTTCAACTTCGCCATTGAGTTACTCACCCTCAATCATAGCGGAATGGGATACAATTAAAGGGCACATGTGAACATTTATCGATATGGAGGAGGGGGAAAGAAAATATACAATCACATTGACCAGAATGTCTCCTTCATTAAAACAAAGACATGGACATAAATGCTGAGAGCTGTCACTTAGATTTGTAATACAGTAGTTCTAGCATCACGAGTGCACTTTGGGTTTAAAGTGGCTGTTAAATTACCTCCTAATAGAAAACATTAAATAATAGCAATACTGTGTGCTCTGTCTGATGACTTTACATTATATCAACACTGGATAGCCGATGGTCTCCGGGCACGACAAACGCCTGAGAAACAGCTAACCCAGCAGGTTAAGAGTTTGTGCCTTTTCCCACAGCAGCATAGTAACCTAAAACACGTGTCACCTTCATAATAACTAGATGAATGTCGATAGGCTGGACAAAACAGCTCAGTTGTACCTATTACAACAATTTGCTACTTTAAGTCAAGGCTAAAACTTACCACTTTCCTAATAAAACACAGAAAAACAAAGTACTCTGATTTCTCCCCAATCCTTCAAAATAAATTATGATAATATTAATAGTGATTACACTATAAAACAAAAACAAATCAAATCAAAAGACAACTTTAGGATTATGTACATAACGCATCTTGTAATTTTCATCCCACCTTCAAATAAACAGCAAAATATTTTGGCAAGATGTCCCATGTCACGATTAGTGAACATCTCGTCGGTACAATTCCTATGTTGGAAAATATATTGCTTCCTGGATATTTAAGATGAAAACTTACTTGAGGACAACACGACAAATGTATTCTCTAGTGGAAAACCTCAGGCAGTCTTATAGCAGTGTGCCAACGAACAACCGGTCCCTACACTTTCCTTTCTTTAAGCCTTTCCTCCTTCATGTTATAGCGCTGGCCTTCGTCTTCATCCAAGGTTTGTTTACGCTGTAAACACTTATTTTGGAACCTGATAGATTCCCGCGGCTGTCTTGACACAGGAAGAAAAAAACGAAGCCAATGTCATGACAGCAAAGAATGCTCGTTTGAGGATGCCCTTTCTTATCAGAAAGAAAGAGGAAAAAAAAAACGATCATAGAAGAATGGAATAGTTGAGATGCATAATATGAACCTTCACTTGATGATTGTCAAAATAAATAAATACATTGTAGATCGGATG
Source organism: Speoplatyrhinus poulsoni (assembly GCA_025447795.1). Lineage (NCBI taxonomy): Eukaryota > Metazoa > Chordata > Actinopteri > Percopsiformes > Amblyopsidae > Speoplatyrhinus > Speoplatyrhinus poulsoni. The sequence goes on along the minus strand of JAOEGT010043179.1, from coordinate 3,267 downwards.
CATCACATTTTGTTATACACTGATCAACACGGGTGGGGGGAGAAAACAACACATACATGGGATTGCCTAGCACCTAAAATAAATACACTGAGCTGATTCTGGATGACTTGGCTGGCTGCCAATTGAAAATGTTATATGTACTGTATAAAGTATACAACCAGTAAAGGTCTAAGTCTAATTCTAATAATAATAATAATAATAATAATAATAATAATAATAATAATGGAAAATACTGCATCACTGGAGGTACAGTAGAGAATCACACAATACTGGGTGTGACATATACAGTAAGGAATATTTAAGCTAACGGATGTGCTCTGTGGAAAGTGAAGTCTCCACTGATATCTTCGAAGAACGACGGTGCCCTCTTGTGGCTGAGGCCATGAGTGCTTTGCTATAAGGCAGTCCAGCGAGAGAGAGACTCGAATAAAAAAAAAATAAAAAAAAAACATACCATTTATAGGCTCAGTTTGAGCCAAAGTAAGTCTGTGCTTTTCTCTTCTTCGCAGTAGAATTCAGAGAGTTTGCTCTACACTTCGGTGGAGAAGAGAATGCTCTGTCGCTTGCTGTCTGGTGTGGGGATTGTTTCCAACTGAAGGAAGTACAGCAGGACTTGAACCTGCAAGCAGCGAGAGAGAGAGAGAGATAGAGATGGAGGGAAAGAGAGAAAGAGAGAGTTTTGTGTAGTTTAGTGTGTGTAAAAGGTCTTGGCAGCAAACATCCCATTCACCCTGGTCACAACATAACAGAATACCTAACAGAAACACAATGGAAAGACATTTGAATAGTTCTGATGCAAAAACCTTTAAGTCCATCTATTTGTTTTTTTTTTTTTTTATTGGCAATATTTACATTAATTGTTAAATTTTTGTAAGATATTACTTTGTATTCAGTGACACACAGCCATTGCATTGTCATACAGGTGAAATGAGAGAACACAAATATGGAAACCTAATTATACATAAACATATTGCTGTTCTAAGTTGCTAATTTTAGCATTTTTGCATCTTCATCTATTGTCAGATTCACATTAGTGATATCTTAACCAGTTAATTGTGCTCTCTGCACAATTTTAAACATGAATACAGCAGCAAACAACTATTCTCTGTTTCTTTGTTTACATAGCCTGCCGGCCACGTGTGTGTGTGTGTGTGTGTGTGTGTGTGTGTGTGCGTGTGCGTGTGTGTGTTCCACAAAAAAAAATATTTTTGTTTGGGATGCTGGTGCACTTTGATTAACATCGATAGTAGTGGTAGAAAATAATATGAGACACTAATAAACATCAAAAAGTATGAATTATTTAATTCTGACTCATTAAAACAGCATAACATGTCAATTACAATTTTTTTTTTTTTTAAAGGCAGGCAGTTAATTTGATGATATTAAAGATGCTATAGGCAGACAGTACATGTGTATATGTTACATTTGTTACTAAGCACTAGTTACTAGTTACTGTAATATTATCTTTACTTTTTGTCAGTAACTAGAAGTGTAACAAATTACTTTTTCCAACAGTAATACTTTTACAATTACTAATAGTTATGCTTCATTACTGGATTAACAAGAACTATATTTCTCCCCCTAGACTTCCATCTTATGAAGAAGTGCCTATATTATTTTGCTGCCTGTCCAATCATCTGGTTTGAGAGGCTGCAATGTTTTCACTTTGGCTGATTGTTATAAGGTTAATTATTGTTCCAATAAAGAGGTTTCAGTTCTAAAATGAGCTGGCTACACAGGTTGTCATTTTTCGAAAGGGGTGAGGCAGGGTAGTGGATTGTGAATGTAATGTAACTAGAAATGTAACTAATAACTTTTAATACCCGGTAATACGTAAAGTAATATTCCTTTTTGAAGGAGAAATAAGTAAATAGTAACGTATTACTATTCCTGAGTAACCTGCCCAACACTGGTAGACAGGCAGCACAGATGTAGTTGTTGCAGATGTAAATGTTACAGATGCTACCACAGGTAGGCAGCACAGATGTAGATGTTACAGATGTAGTTGTTACTGATGTAGTTGTTACTGATGTAGATGTAACCGATGTAGATGTAACCGATGTAGATGTTGCAGATGTAGATGTTGCAGATGTAGATGTTGCAGACGTAGATGTTACCGACGTAGATGTTACAGATGTAGATGTTACAGATGTAGATGCAACAGATGCTACCACAGGCAGCGGCAGCAGCAGGCCCACCTGTGACATGACCTCCAGGGACCAGCTGTCCCCCATGCTGATGGGCTGGGTAGGGTTGGCAGGGATCTTGCTGTCCTTCTCAGAAGGCCTCAGCAGGGTGGGGCCGAACACCGTGGCCAGGTTGTGCAGGGACATCTTGTTGACGCTCTCCTTCTCCGCCACCCTGGAGGTGAAGGGGGAAGTGGGGGGGGATGGGGAGGGACGTGTCACTGGGTGCTTATGGTGGTGGTGTGTGTGTGCCTGTGTGGGGGGAGGAGGTGGCAATATGAACTAAATAGATGTGGGAACGTGTTTGAGTTTTTCCAGCATCTCTTAGTGATGCTATTCACTCCGGCTAGCGGCAACACTGCATACATGCTGCCACCTAGTGGTGTAGATGCTGCACTGCCATAATATGGGTGTGTACAGTATGTACAATGTATGTTTGTGGTGTGTGTGTGTGTGTGTGTGTGTGTGTGTGTGTGTGTGTGTGTGTGTGTCCCACCTCTTGAGGTGGTCCAGAAGAAACAGGAAGGTGACCAGATTGGGCTCTGGTAGGGACAGCAGCAGGTTGAGCATACAGCTCTCTTTGGCCACACTGTCAGACAGGGCTGTGGCACAGCAGAGGAGGGGACACATTAGACTGTAACACCAGCTCTCTGCACACAATCGGGCTCGACATTTTCAGTTCAAATTTTTCACAGGTCACATGGTTCATGGAGAGGCAAAACAGTTCCAGTTCATTTTTTGGTAACCATTAGTCAATAAAGGCACAGATTTACATTTACAATATAATTTATAATTTCTGAGAACTACTTTGAGGCTCCACAATCCGCCATTGCTGTGACAAAATGGTCTATTAGAGTTTACAGAGATGACGCAACTCTCTCTTTACATGGCTCTGGCCACACTGTCAGTCAGGGCTGTAGCACAGCAGAGGAGGGGACACATTAGACCATGGCTAATCATCTCGAGTCCTGGAGGGGCGCACCCTGCATGTTTTAGATCTCTCTCTGCTCCAACACACCTAGAAGCCTGATAACGACTCGTTCATTTGAATCAGGTGTGTTGGAGCAGGGAGAGATCTAAA
>JAOEGT010043170.1:0-21844 GCA_025447795.1 Speoplatyrhinus poulsoni | reverse complement strand
CATTCACAAACAGTTTCAATGTACGGCTCCCCAGATGGACTTGTGACAACAATTCCTCTGGCATGTCAGGTTAGTTTAGAGCCAGGGCTGTTTAGAAACACTGGTTTATTTTTCAGTGTGCAGCTGGTGAACTGACAAACTATATTTGACTAAAAGTATTTGCTTATATCTCTACCCCACCTAAACATTATCATTTTACAATGGGTTTTATTTGTACATCTGTGAGGGAGAGAAGACTACTACAAACATTTAAATGTTTTTATTTTTATTATACATCTATTTTTTATTATTTTTGTTTGGCTTTGTATATACAGTATTTATGTCATCTTGACAGTTTGACAGTCACTCAAAAACAAATAATCCTCCACCATGGTCTTGCTGTAAACTAGTGTTGTTCTGGTCTACTACCTGTGAAGCTGGCACCCCATAACATAAGAATGTGAAGTATTTACAGTAATTTGTGCACAAACAAATAAAGATTTGTGCACAAATTGTTTTAGAGAAATTAAACCTCACGTCTTTTGCAATGGTGTGACATCCTCAGCCTCCTAATAATGTTTTACTTCTCGTTTGTTTTGTTTGCACAAATGTACATATGTGTTTTTTTTATTTTTATTTATTTTTTTTATATATTAAGTTTTATTGAAGTTTGTATTATGTAAACAATTAACGACATTGTCCTCCCATTTGTCTCGCTCTGGAATGGGCTGAATTGCTCATAGGCTTAAACTTGTATTTCTAAAATGGTTTGCGTACAAGTTTTTATTTATTTTGCGTGCACAAACATTCTTATATGGGGGTGCCAACTTCAGAGTTCACTGCCCTCCATGTTGCAGATGTGTCCCTGCTCCAACCCACCTGATTCAATTGAATGGGTCGTTAACAGGCTTCTGCAGAGATTGATAACGACCCAGTCATTAGAATCAGGTGTGTTGAAGCAGGAAGACATATTGATGTGGGGGGAATAATAAAGTCCTCTGCAGCAGTTTCTCACATTTGTACTATTAACTTGTATTTTTTATTTCCATGTAATCTACGTATGTTTATATTTATAGAACCATGGTTGAGGACCACTGCTCCAGACCATGGGTCGCTATGTAATGGTAACCACACTGTCCTCTTCCCCCAGCTCCCCTGCAGAGGCCCAAGCTGAACCTCAAGCCCCGTAGCGTGCCCAAGGAGGAGGAGCAGAGCGGGGGCGGTAGTGGAGGTGGAGGAGCCCCGTTTCCCCCTAGCAGCGGCAGCAGGGCCTCGTCCATTTTCGGCGCGGCTAAGCCTGTGGACACGGCTGCCAAGGAGCGGGAGGTGGAGGAGAGGCTCAAGAAGGAGCAGGAGAGGCTGCAGAGGCAGCTGGAGGAGGACAAGAACCGGGGCCTGGACAGGAAGCCCCGAGACAGAGACAGGTGAGGGGGCGGTGGCATGCCAACTAGCCTTGCGAGACCGCCGCGAGACCGCCCTGATCTCGCAAGCTTCAGTTTTATTCGCAAAAGCATAGGAATCATTTAGAATGTGTCCGTGTAGCAACTGAGCTCAACCAATCACCGTCGCGTTGATGGCTATACAGGTGTGGTTTAGGTTTGCTGCAGTGAAAACAACCAGATGGTTCATACAATCAACTGCCAAGTATCTTTTGAAAGTGCCCGCCCTTTACAGTTTTGATGCACGGCTCCCCAGATGGACTTGTGAATATTTTTTTAAAGTGTCAAAGCAGCGTTTTGTTTAAGTTATAAATATCTACTGAAACATTGTGTACAATACGCTGTCTGGTTGTCTAGGCGCTCTCATTTTTTTTACCTTACCTTTCCGTCTCTCAAACACACATGCACTGGAAGGTGCGGATTCTCTCATGCCCTGGCTGTCAATCTGCATTACTGAACCATAAAGTAGGCTAACATCTACGTACGTATCGCATATCTCTGCACCTGATAGAGCCATATGCTTATTTAGTAGCCACTAGACCCAGACGCTATTGCAATAGGTAAGATGGCCCACAATAGGCAGTGCAATCAATGCCTGCATAATGCTAGCAACGAAACGAGTAATAGTTTACTGCTCACTCACATTGCTGTAGCCTACGGTGATGTGGTTGGTTGTTCACTAGTTGTTTTGCTAAGGCTTGTGCTTGTTTCGCGTGATGGCGTTGTAGGCTAGTGATTTCTGCGGGATGGTCACATGAACTATCGTCATCAGTCCGTTGTGCAAACTAGTCTCTCTTTGGGTGTCGACCCAAAATACTGCCAGATAAAGTGTTACCTTTTTTACCGACTTTGTTTGTCAATGCCGTTATTACAGAGCACTATGAATAGCACTATGCATACAGTAGTCTATACTAAGTTAAAGTAAGTAAGATTAAAGTATACAATGAAATTATATAAGTAGTATTAATATAATGAATTTATAACTAGTCTAAAAAAATAACATTTAAATGATTACTGTGTATATATAAATGGACAACCCCTCTGTGATGTCACCCATAGCATCTTTGCAGTATCTGACTGCCTGTAACGACCTAGCCTGGTGTGACCAGGCCATATTCACTTTGTGAATGGGTCTGGCAAAGCTCCATTGGGAAGTGTTCGCAGTTGTAACACACTACTTAGGCATAGACCTCTGGTTAATTCTGAGACTATTGGACAGCGCTGAACCAATCGTGTGCAACTATTGTTTTGATCGCCTCATCTAGTTCTACCACCATTTCAAAACACGCTTGACTTCAATGTCGCCTCTTTAACCGACACTGATTGGGCCACCAGCAGGGTGGCTGTGCGATCGCTAATGTGATCAGAGTTTGCAGTAGGGGTGCACGATAATGATAAAATGTGATGTTGCGATATTGATCATGAAAAGATAAAACCCAAAGCTTATGTGAAAATGCATACAAATATATTCATAACAGCATATTGGACTGGTACAACAACAGTAGTTCCAAGCTACCGAGGAGGCATACTTTTTGGCCACTAATGTTTTCTCTTCGATCTGTCATTAGCTTCCTCAGCCACACGGCTTACTTTTCTGTCAAAATCAAACACAACTAAGCCAAACAGCCAATGGACTCATCTCTCCACAAAATATACTGAATATTGCACTTCTACATTTTCTATGATATTGCGCAGCGTGATATTGCGATAACGATACTGAGTCAATATATTGTGCACCCATAGTTTCCGGACTGTAATATCAACCAAATAAATTGAGCTGAGAGCATAGTCGGGCGGAGCCAGGCTAGAAACGCTGCACGGTTTATATAATTGAATACATGTATGTCTAATTATATTTTTAACTGAGTTATATAAAACATCCTTTCAGAATGTGCTCAGAAGTACTTTTGAGACTTTTCCTGCGTGATTTGGTGAACCTCCTTTTGTCATGCTTCCAGGGACCCAAGCTGGCGGACTGAGGAGTCTCAGCCCGAGCGGTCCCGCACAGGAAGTGAATCCTCACAGCCAGGAAGCACTTCAGGACGAGGTGAATTTCTTAAAAGACCAATGTAAAGGAATTATAATTCAAATGTTCTCGATTACAAATGTCTAAAGCTGCTTTAGGTCTGATTTGAGAGGGGCAACAAGCTAGCTACCAGAGGCAGGGGCTTATCAGCCACAACAGACATTCTCACAGATTGTTTTACTCACTGATAATTAGGGGTGTAAGGGTTCACCAAATCCATGGTTCAATTAATATCGCGGTTTTATAACTTTTTTTTTTTACCTTTTGAGCAGTATAATATAAACATACAATATAACCGTGAACTATCTGTAATGTGCATGTGGTTGTCTGTGTCTCTATAAAATACATCCCCACCTTTTTTTAAACCTCAGCCTCACGGCGCCGCGAGAGCGAACGCTCTGTTGAAAACGAAGTGTTCAGCGGGCGGGAAGATGACCCTTCATCTCCCGTGACCTCCACGCGACCCCTGTCCAACAGCACCGCCAAGGAGCCCCTGAAGGTGATGCCTGCACCCCCTCCCAAGGAGAACGCCTGGGCCAAACGCAGCGCGGTCAACGTGAGCTCCAGTGAAGGGGAAGGGCGCTGCCCGGTCTCACCCAGTGGCACAGTCCCACCCAAGCTCAGGTCAGAGTCCAGCAACGATGATGACCGTTCCTTTCTCTGTGGTCCCTCTTAAGGTTTCTTCCCTGTTTTCTAGGGGTGTAACGGTTCACCAAATCCACGTTTTGGTTCATATTTGTTTTATTATTTTTTGTTCCTTTTTGAGCGGTATAAAATAGACACCTTTTTTTTTTTTTTTTTTATCAACAATTTGGAATACTTAGAACACTGTAGCTTCATTGCTACAAGTTACAAAATGCAAGCAGATGAACAAACGGTTTGAAACCACATGATGGCAAAACAGACAGCAGCCAGAGACTGAAATAAAAATAACCCGGAAAGTTTTGAACTGTTCTCATACCTTGGCGGACATCATGGATATTTTATTGACACGTCAGATAGGTTTCGTGACAGAGACACCCACAAGAAAGGTAACTGCTGAGTCACCCACCCACGAAGACGACACATTATGTTTGTGTTCGCTGCTTGTCTTGTAATTTCTCAGCAAAATGACACACGCATTGATATTTCTAGGTAAAGTGTGATATTATTCCACATTGTTTCGTTTGAGTAAAGAAGCGAAAGCAATAGACTGGTTGCCATAATCCGACATCGTAGTGATTTGGGTTTATTCCATGAATGAGAACACATGCATTCTATAAATCGCTTTGTATTGTGTTTTGACAACTATAAAAAGGCTCAGTGGTTCTAATCTAGTGTTGAGCTAAATGTGAAATGAAAATTGTAGTTTAATTACAGTAGCAACCTATATTAGAGCTCAACAGGCTGCATCTGCAAGGTTGTGCGTGTGTCTGTGTGTGGACCGCGGTTCTGTATTCCGGAACCGTGACAAGAAACCGTGGACGTTTGTATTTCTGCCCTTAGAGACCTTAATGTAATTAAGGGCTATATAAATAAACTTGACAATAACAACAACAAAACTTTATTTGTATAGCACTTTCATAGAAGAATTGCAGCTCAAAGTGCAACCGTGCTTCTCAAAAGTAAATACAAAAATAAAGAACATAAGGAAAATAAAATGGTTAAAATATCTATTAAAAAAAACACAGAAAATGTTAAGTTTATTAAAAGAGCATTTCTCTTATACATGCCTATGTCAGAATGAATGTTGCAATACTTAACGTTAGATATACTGCTAGATGTTTGATATTTCACTAACGGTGTTACTGACAGCTTATCGAGCCAACAGCTTGTAGTGCGTATAGTACCCACAATACTTATAGGATAATGAAGTGATGTACAAATGAAATAAAATAACAGCATATTGAGATAAACGGACTTGTGTACCATTTTTGTAGCAGTGTAGCAAAATGAGTTTTAAATGAGGTTGAAAATAAGGACAGTTCCGTGATCCTTCCTGCTGCTGCGTCAGTGTGTAGAGCACCATGTGAGGAGCCGTATATTCTTGGTTTCTTTGCCAGCCGTTTTTCTCTTGCTTGTTTTTGATAGCGCTCTGTGGCTCTAAAGGGGTTCGTCTCCGTTTCTGTCTCTCTAGCTCCTCAAGTTCGGCCGATGAACGAGGACCTGGAAAGGGTAAGGCCGCCAACAGCTGACTGTGCACTTTGCATGGGGTTTGGTCCTAACAAAACGACCCAGTGTTGAATAATTGAGACTAAAACGTGTTGCTCTGAAGTCAAGAGTGAGTGTGATTTACATACCTAGCCTCTTATCCCCCCCTCTCCTTCCCCCTCCAAATCCATGCACCGTGATTATCCCTTTATTCTTCCAAAGCCTTCCACCTTGTGATTCTCAAGATGGGGGGGGGGGGGTAAAGACTGTCTTCCCGTGTCCCACACAGATGCTCCAGTAGTTAGGGTTAGGGGTTACAGCTCTAGCAGTGTACTGTGCTGCTACATGGGTTTAGGAATACCAACTAGTATCCTGTTTCTGAGAACTATTCATCCAATCAGCTTTTTTCTTTTATTTTGATGTCGCCAATGTGATGTATTGCATTGATTCAATAACACTGAAATAATCCATGCTCTAAATTGAAATGCATAACCTATTGATCGCTATATGGCACAATGCAGGCTTGGTGAATCTTGAAAATTGAAACCCATCCTCAATTAAATTTTTTTTTTTAATTTTTTTATATAGAGTTCAAAACTGCTAAACAGTGCTTCATTATGGCAAGTGGCATATTCCCCACATGACATTCCTGTGGTGTTTTATTGTGGTTTCCAGCTAGACATTAAATTATCTATAGTTTCACCATCTTACAGAGTCTCATAAAGACAGAAATAAGTTGCATCATATAGTTTGTTTACGAAATTCGCAGGAATGTCAAAAGGAGAGAAGGCCACACTTGACCATGCGCTCAGTCTTAAGTGTCTGGACTCCCCATTTAAAGGTGCGGTAGGCAACTTTGTTGGACAGCAGTGATCTTCAGTGAACCAGTGTGGTGAACACTGAACAGACTGCTTGTATGGAATTGACTCGATATTCGGTGCAATGCTGAAAGCCTGAACACCGAGCCAGAGACTGCCACTGTGATTTACTCGTGACAGATTGTAATTGGAGAAAGATTGACTACTGCACCTTTACATCATGGGAAGGTTTGTGTAGCTGGAAACTTCTTCTTTACGTCTAGATTAGCACAGTGTCTTATTTGTTAACCAAGTTTGTGGGAGGGAAGCATCGTTTTAATTTATTATTTGTCTTATTTAAGATGTAACGGCTTAACACGCAGTCCAGATCTCACTGAATTTGCCTGTCTGTGTGATTAGTGGCAGTCCTCATGAATGAGGCTGTTTAAGGATGGGTGGCTCCAGATTTCCCCGGTAAAGCGTGAACCTGTTTGACCCCGGCAGCGCTCACATTAACCAACGCACTCTGCTCCTTAATACCCGCATACCCCTGGCTGTGTGTTAGTGCAGTGTGCTGTGTGGCCTCCGGGGGCAGACGCCGCCGCTCAACCCTCGACTCTATCCTTGCAGATGAGAATAAGGCTGACGGAGTGCGTCGGGACCGGGGGCCCCCGCGGGGAAGAGGGGGGCCCGCGGGGCCTGGAGCAGGGCGGGGCCGAGGAGAGGGCCCCAACAAAGACCGTCGGAGAGAGGCGGACAGGTCAGCCCCACCCAAGCTAGGCAGCTACTAGCCCCGCCCAAGCTGTCTAGCTAATTCAAACCTAGCTAGTCACTCCCAAGCTGTCTAGCTTCCTCAAGCTAGCCGGCCCCTCTCAAGCTAGCCGTCCCCACCCAAGCTGTCTAGCCACTCCAAACCTAGCTAGCTACCTCAAGCTAGCCACTTAGAAGCTAGCTAGCCATACCCAAGCTATATACTCCAGCTTTATTGTCTTTGGCTTATTGAGAGACGTTGGCAGTGGATCTGTAAAAAGGCTGGCTGATGCTCAGTTAACGCTACGGGCTTGGCGTCTTGTGGGGTTTTGCGACTAGCTGCTGTAACCATGTCCCTTGCTTGGCGGTTGGAACGTGGCACACCATGAACACAATGCAGTTGATCGAGTTGAGGTGTCACTGTGTCATAATTGCTTTAGTAACAAAACAAACGGAGAAACTGCATTTGGAGTGTGGCTTTATTTTGTTTAGTCTGTTGGTCAAATTCAGCGAGTATAACCTCATGGTCTGCTAGCTGCCCGTTCTGTGTGAGCGTTGGGGAAATTAAGGTGTTTCTACACAGCCCCAGATCTGGACACACAAAAACACAGTGGTGTAGACTGCAACACTGCCTCAGCCTTGGTAATGTGTGTCCAATTTGGTTGTTGGCGCTTCAGAGGGAGCACCCTATGACATACATTTATATTATATTTTATCCAGCATCGCTGACACCTTTTTAAAACATTATTTAATTATTTATTTATTTATTTTTTGGACGAGTGGTCTCCCAAGTTTAACGTTGGTGTCTGACGTGTCAACCAGCCTTGATCTACAGATGACAGAGGTGTGACTGCTGACAAGCTTGTTTTCCAAGTTCTAACAATGTTGTCAAGTCCAGCTATATTGAGCCAAAAAGCACAGCTGTGCTGGGTGAGGCGGGGGGCTACGTGCCCTCCGCCCTAGCCCTCAACGTTAACGTTGGTGTCCGTTCTGCTTGTAGAAAGGATAACAGAAGAGAGCGAGACTCCAGACCACCACCAGAGCCAAAGAAATACGAAGAGATCCCCACCCCTGTGAGTCCTGGCCTGAGTGACGTCAATGTCTGACTCACCCCTCACCTCTCCCCAATGGACCCCCAACTGTGGGGGTCGGGACCCCACCCCCTTCCCCCAGAGGGTTGTGAAATGCATTTTTTTTTTTTGGTGCAGACGATTTTATGTATTTTTTAAATGTTAAATATTTAGTACATTTCATTGTCTATATTCATGGGGTTCATTAATCAAAATTCTGCAAACCACTGCTCCACAGTACACTTAGTTATTGTCCTGAACCCTGCATTCTCCTTCAACCTATTCGTCCTTATAAGAGCTTCCCTGTGCTTCTGTCAGCTCTGTACTGGGACCTGCCCAGTTTCATTTGGACCCCCCCCCCCCCGGCTCCCCTATGTCCATTCAGTATTGGCTTCAGTTGCTCTACAAAACTACTCAGTTTGTGTGTGTGTGCGTGCCTATTCTTTTGCGCCCTTCTCATGTTAACTACTGACTAGCTGATTTACCGATCCCAAGCCATTTTCGCCTGTCCTCCAATAACACTTTTTTGAATCCGACAAACTCTGATAAACTCCTGTTATAGCCTAATTTGTTATAGCCTGTCTCAACCTTATTTGCATTACCTAGGTTGGTCAAGTGAAAGGGGCGGGGCTTGGGATTGGTCAATTTGTAGCGTGGTGCTGGGAAGATAACAGGTGTCTACATTTAACATGTTTTCTGCTGTCTTTCAGAAGTTTAGCTCAGCCAGTAAGTACGCCGCTTTGCTAATGGATGGAGAGCAAGGAGACGATGCTGAGGATCTCAAATAGAGTTCAACAGGAGAACCACAGAGGGAGAAGAGGGGGGGGGGGGGGATTAAAAATCCCTGAATTAAGAAAATGTCACATAAAATATGGAAAAGAAAATCTCACCTGGAATAGAAGCTCCAGGGAGGGTTCCCTCCCATCTTCCATCAGATCTTTACCCCCCGAGACCCCCCTCCGTTAAACCCTCATCCCCTCCGTCAGGACTTTTCAGTTTCTAAAAGAATAGTCACATACTGGACTTGTTTTAAAATGGAAAATGGTGTAGATGACACATGGAAAAAATGGATAAATTGAATTAATTGTAATAAAAACAGAAAAGTCGGTACAACAGAATTTGTATATTTGTGAAGCACGGGTGCAGTAAAACCAGATCTTATAAAGATGTAGCTTAACTAAATGTTTTTTATTCGCAAGCTTTTGACTCACTGACATTATTCACTGTTAAACTGCGTAACTCTTATTCATATTTTTATTATTCATTAGTAAATAATTTGAGTATGCAATGACTTGTGATAAAACACTATTTCTTTCTAGCAGCTGCTGTCCTTCAATCGCAGATGTTAACAATGACCGTTGCTATATAAGCGATTTACAAAATGTGTTTACACACCCTTAGATAAACTATTGAGATGATTGTTAGTGATACACATCGTTGGGTCCCACAGGAGACCCATCTACAGGGCTTGGCAGCTTCAGGCATCTTCTCATCCAGAAAGTCAAGTGCCATTATAATCCCCCAATCATGGTACAGATGTTGGAGAAATTAAAATGCCACAATTAAACGGTCCTGTGTTTCTAAAGCACTGAATGTACAGCTGTTAAAATGGTCTGTTTCGTGAGAAACTTTAAGGGAAAAGCTTGTATGGTTGCTTATGGGAGGGTTTTGAGAAATACCAAGAGATTGAACTTGTTTGTGAATTTATAATAAATTGGGGTAATTATGGATATTCATATAGTATGTGGTCAATGCACATCCATGGGTTATTGGGTGGATTATAGCCAAAGACTAAACTAGTTCTGTAGGGCTGGAGTACATTAAACTAGATATCAGTTTAAGCTTGAGATTCAGGGTGCTAGAGAACTAAATACTATGTTACACAACATGGCGTTACATTAACTCTACATGCAACTAAACTGTTTTAAACCCATTGTTCCCTTGGTGTGGTCCTTCTGATGTTTTACAGTGTTAACCTCAGTGAGGTCACTAAAAGTCCCCTGCTGGTGCCTGGACACTCAATGGCAGCTGATTGTTTGATTGGGTCTTCCCTACACACACACGCACGCACACACACACTGTGTGTGGACATTCTCCTTTAGGACAGGGTTCCAGACATCGGCGTGACTGACCCCAGGAATGCTGGCAGACAACAGGTTGGTAGCCATGTGCCTGTCTCCTAAACACACGTTGGTGGGGTTAATGTATGGAAATCAATTTCACGATGATGCAGACAAGCTGCTCTGTCAGCGTATTCTTTTCTGCCTTGAAGGGCAGTTTGAGCGGGTAGTGTAACCCTCCGCTGTACTCTGCTTGAGCTATTCCCTGCAAAGGGCTACAGCGTGTGTATATAAATATAGTTCCCACCCCTGCTGTGTCTTGTGAAGCAAGCAACAGCTGGTTCATTGAGGAGGTCCTCTCCTTTACAACTTCCAAGAGAGGTGCTTCATCAAATGCATTCTTCCATTACATCATTGTTTTTAGAAATTTTTTTAATATTTATTTGAAGAGTTATGCTTGCTGACTTTTTGCAGCAATTTTATTATGCTTATAGGCTTTTAAAATTGTTACGTTATAGGCTTGACTTTAATTAGTTACATTATTGAAATGAGATACTTGCTGAAACCAGCCTTTCTTTGAGACCATGGTTTGTTTTTAACTAGTTTTGAGTTTAATGAAATGCATGCTGATCGTATGTTGTTTCCATTTGTGCCTGTTTTAGCACACAATTTACTTGGAGCTTTAACTTGATTTTAAAAGCTTATTGACCAATATTGTCCTCATACATTTCTTCATAAAAGGGTATTTTGTCTGGAGTTTTAGGGAAACTCGGGGGGGGGGGGACAATTTTGTGTGGTGTATAGAGCGGTTTTAACAAGGGAAGTACAGATCTAACATTTAATAACAGAGCCCATCATTGTTTTTTGTCTCAGCGGAGAGAAGGAATGAAGAGAGAATGCTATATTCTATGAGGTAGCTGGTAGAATGTTCCAGTTCAGAGCCCAAGGGAATTTGGATGAGCGAGACTGTTTAATGAAAAGACATTTCTGTCACATGTGCTTGCATTTCTCAAGCAGTAAAGTTGTAATCCCTGTGCAGCAGATAGATACAGCGCTGACATGCTCCATCCCATATGTTTTCTCCTGTGTTAACTGTCTGGAGAGAGGTGCTGCATCTGATCAGCGTCTTCAAGCCCAGAAGAGGGGAAGGGAAAGGTCTCAGAGAGAGAGACTCACTCGGCAGTGTTTGGCAAGTTACTCATGAATTGTGATAAGTTGTTTACTTATTACTCCTTCAGAAAGTATTACTTTACTATTTTACTATCAAAAGTAATCAGTTACGTATTACTTTCACAATCACTACCCTACCTCGCCCCTTCTGAAAAATGACAACCTGTGTATCCAGCTCATTTTAAAATTGGATCCTCTTTATTGGAACAATAATGAACCTTAGGAGTCAACAATCAGCCAAAGTGAAAACATTGCAGCCTCTCAAACCAGATGATTGGACAGGTCTGTTAAATTAGCATACCTTAAGTTTGCCTGGACCAGCAAAATAATAAAGGCACGTCTTCATAAGATGGAAACTCTGCGTTCTGGTAACGCAGAATCCCATGAGAGAGAGAGAGAGAGAGAGAATGCTAGAGTAGGCCTTTGTGTATAATTTGGATGTTGAGACAATAAGCCGTCATAATGCTTTAAAGGTGGAGTCAGCAATTGTAAGCTACAGTAATACACTTTTTGTCAAATTCAGTTAATATCTATTCACGTTCCGCTATTATTGCAGCCTGTTCCGTGTGCACACTGAAATGGTAAATGGCCTGCATTTTTATCAAAAACCCGTAATAATTGTAATAGTACTGTTTTGGAAATTGTAATTTGTTACACTACTAGTTACTGAAGAAAGTAATATTACAGTAACTAGTTACTGCCCAGCATTGGTGGTCAGACTACATGGTGTATAGTATAAACTGTGGAGGGACGTGGAAGATGGTGTGTGCGCGCATGCTCTCAGAGGGAATTCAGCTTGTAAGCAGAGAGGGTGGGGGGGGCGGCTGGAGGTGTAGTGAAAGAGCGGAGGGTCTGTGGAGTGATATAGAGTGGGCGAGGGAAAGGCTTGTAAGAGGAGAGGGGACACACAGGAGGGAACTGGAGAATACGGGCCGGTGGAGCATGCGAGTAGTGCCTGAGTGGGGTGGGGGGAACACACGGAAGGGGATATCTGGGAGGGACACTGGCTAACGGCAACATGCCGGAGGTCTGCGGCGACACAAGGAGCTGACGTTTGGAGGTGGGAACACCCAGGGACAGTCTTTTCAGGGGAGAGCAGCCTTCCACTGCTTTACTGAGAGAAAATAGTTAAGTGGAAGTATGGGGTGCGTTCACAGTTTACAGAAGAGACTACCTGATATGGACCAAAGGGGAATCCCTGGAAAGGGTGACTCAGAGGTACCAAATGAGATCTTCCATCTTACTCGGGTAAGTTATTGGATATATCAAGAGCATTATGCATAATAATTTGTTTTTTATTTTGCTTTCTTTTATACAAGAGTGATGTCTGTATGTAACTGACAATAACTATAAAAATTGTCTGAAACAGAGTTTATGCTTGTGACGCTGATGACTTTGTGTGCTTGTTCTTGGTGAACAACATCGTACATCTTTGCTGATCTATACTTGCAAGTTATCGCTCACATAAAGGTCGAACAAAGGGAATCCTACCGCTATCTTGTCTATAAGTGTCTACATCTGTATTATATATGTGGTTTATGCGGTGCACAACATAAACGTCTCATGTATGGCCCCAGGTATCCATGAATGGAATATGTGCCTTATAGGTCCCATTTAGACATGTACCAGAAACGGTGGCACAGGTGGTGCTTTGGCCTCTGTTATAGGGTTAAGCATGCACTCAATTGCATTTACTAAACTTATTTTATTGTGCATTCCACCTTTACTTTCATTTCACTGTGACTCTGTGAAAAGTGGCGTACAAATGAACTTGACTTGGGTATATTAATGGCTGCTAACGATCGGGGTCAAGGTTCGGCTGTCCATCGGCTGGACGTCGTCTCCATGTCTACGAGCTGACTTTATTTAGGAGTAGTGCGGATGCAACAATCTGTGGAGCCCCATGCGTAAAGCCGGTGGAGCGCTTTATAGAGTTTAAAATAAAAATGTGCACCAAGGCTGCATAGCAGACCATGTGTCCTTGGGACACAGATCATATTAGCAGACCTACCCTCTGCAGCGCGTTTGGCACAAGCACGTAAACAGGAAATTATGCTGTAGCGTGGACGAACAATGCAGCAGTGTGCGATGTTACTTTGGGGGAGGGGGAGTGATTGTGTCTCCTAATGGAACAAATCAAACACTCATGTCACGTGTTTAAATCTTACCAATCCCTGTGTGTGTGTGTGTGCACTGACACTCATCCATGTGAGTATTAGCCTTTGTGCCTCGTGTCCATGCCAAACCATGAAAACATCGTCCCAAGTGATTGGGCGGACGCGGCAATAGAGGAATTAAATACAGTATATATCTCATATATACTGGGATTGATGGGATTTCAACACACATTTGACATGTTTGAGCTCTTTATGATTCTCACGTGGGAGCGAGCACACACACACACACACACAGTTACATACATAAGTTACATACACACATACCTATTCTGAGCATCGTGGTGTCACTGAGAGGTAACAGCCCTTGCCCCGGGGTACTGTCATAAATACCCCGACAGGAACACACACCATTGGCTAAGCACCTGCTCCCGTCCCTTCCTAGCTGGAATGTGTGTGCACGCGCGCGTTACCCAAAACCAGTACTCATGGCTCCTCACTCCAGCATGTCATCAACAGCTAGCTAGAATCACCCTCACGCAGTCCGAGACATGTAGCTCCAAGGGGACTAGAGGCCTGTATTGATTTACTTGCATGTATGTTGCGCGCGTGAGTTGCAGTGTGTCACAGGACTGCGTTACACAGAGGTCTTATGCTTTTGGTACAGCGTTAATGAATGCCACTGCCTTGTCGGTTATATTTTTATAACGGCAAGCGTGTCATTTTAATGTCTTTCGTCTAATTTGAAGTGTTTTGCTGTGCTCAGGCGAAAGTTAAATGCGTCTACGTGTTTGGCCCCAGGTATCCAAACATGAAGGGAATGTGAACCCTGTAGGACCCATTTAGACATGTTCCATAAACAAAAGCACAGGTGGCACATTGGCCTCTATTATAGGGGAAAGCATTCACTCATTTGCATTGACAGTTAGCCATCACAACAGCCTGCAGAAGAGCCTGACTAATTTATGATTAGGTAATGCTATTATGAATGCTATTATAGTAAATAGTGTTCATATTCTTGATGCACGTTGTTAATTTAGCTCGTTTCAGCTCTCATTTTAAATAACCATAATAAAACAGAGCTTTTGCTGCTGCAAGCTTTTATATATTTTTAAATGTTACATGGTTTTGTCAGCTTATTATTATTATTCAACAGCAATTACTTTTGTTTGCAGTTATGAGCCACTTTCTCTACTTCATCAATAGGACTAAAAATAAGCAGGGCAGCATGCGTCCACATATGCATTCGGTACAGGTTGAGTGACTGCCTTAGTTGAGGCTGTACTGCCTTATCTTATATGTTCATGTATTCAGTCATTTCATTATATCTTTCATATAAATGTAAGTGTTGTGCTGCTGTTCTCAAGCACAAGTTAATGCAACGTGAGAATTAAGGAATCCATTGTGCGTGAGTCACCGGAGGACCCGTTCCCCCCAATCCCTGTATTAGAAACGGAACCACGGTGTGGGCCTAGCAGTGGTCCGAGATGCCTCAGGAGTGACATAGACTTTGGCTACGAGAATGGGTGGAGGAGGCCTCCTTGAATACCCCCATTTTACTAACAGCCTTGGGAGTATCTTGTGGGATAGATGCTTACTTAATCAATATGACTTTTACTGTTCACTTTTTTATTTTCCATCTGACCAGACTTTCAATGGGGTGTTTATAGGCTTTTTATAATGTAGCTGCAGTACCACTGTTGTGCCACTAAGTGCTGCCCTTGGCTTGTCAAGGATCTGTCAGCTGCTGTAAAATTCCTTATTTACATATAAGTAACGGGGGAATATGTTTTTATTCAACATTTGCACTTATTTAAACGAATTAAGTTTTACATCCATCTTCAGCACAATTAGCACAATCACAATAGGAGTTGTCACATAAGATTGAATATTCTTCACGAGTTTTCTTCTTTAATACAATAATGTTACTCACTGACTACTCAGATAGTAGTAGTCTATGCTAGTAGCCTATTCTATATGCATAAAACTGTGATGGGGCTATAAAGATGTGGCATAGCCTAGTGTTTTATATCCCGCAGAAACACATGGACATTATACATTTTTGGAGCATTTGGAGTGTTTCTGCTCCACTTGAGTGACACTTTATTTTAATTTCATAGGCCTAGTCGCTGTAGAAGAGTGAATTAGGTTAGAGGAAAAGAGAACCTTGTTGGAAAAATGTGTGCTCGAGCACTGGTGTGTGTGTTATGCCACACTGGATCTTCCACTTCAAAAATCGGAAGATGCCTAAAAACTAAATGCCAACATTGTGACCTCAACCCCCACACGCACATATTTAGGCATACGAGGAAGAAAAACATTAAGGTTTGAAGGGTGTTACTGTTAGCTGCATGGGGTGACTAACCCCCCACCCCATGCAAGGGAAGATTAAGTGGTTCTTTACCATAGGCTTTACTCTAGTGGGGTGTTGCTAAACCGTTCTCTAAACATTGTCCTGTATTCATTGGACAGACGAGTGTCTATAAAAAGTGTCTTGGCATTGGATTTGAATTTGTGGTAAAGACTATAAAGCTGTTCATGTGTGTCTTTTAAGTTATTTAAAAGAATAGCATTATTAAATAGCCCACTATTTGGTTGAAATATAGGTTGGCGCACTTTCAATCATTGTCACTGTTTGTCTTTATGTAATAAATGTGTACCGGGTCAGAGACTGTGAGAGCCTATAAGGAAAGAATGAGTCGTTGCTTCAGTTAGATGGTAGATGGTGTTTGCACAGCTGCCATGACGGCTTGCTCTTGTACCACCTTGCAGTTAGACGGAAATCTGCAGTGGGCTTAGTACAATCAACAAGGTAGCCTACAAGCTATCCAAGCTACTTCAGCCAGGCTTAAATACTAGAATAATGCCAAAATTAAACTGCAGAGTTTATGCTAAATGTCCCAAGTGTTTGGTCCCCATGGATGGGATCCATGGGGATTTTGAAAGAAACTGTAAAATGTAACGTGACAGCCATGTAGCATACCCAACATGAAAACAGGCTCCTGGCTCCACTCAGTCCAGCCTCACCACCCAAGTTGTGTCTGCTGTGACGTGTGTCTTGGCTACCACGGAGAACAAGCCAAGAGTCGACCAGGCAGAAGACACATTTGAGTTATATTTAAGAAGATTACAGAAAACAACGGAATATGTTGGTATTTCAGCCCACATTTCTAAACACAAATGGGCGCCCGCACCTATAGATTAGCATCTAGATTTATAGGCTATTCATTTGTTTGTAAGTGAGGGGAGTACGGTATTTCTCAGCTACTGTGTTCAGGTGCTTTCTGGGAGTATGCATATGTATAGGATGAATATCCTGCCATGATTCGAAACCAAAAAGATAAGGTTTTACCCCAATCTCTGAAAACACTACTTTGTATTTGAGTTTTCTTTCTGTAGCACCGTAGCTCTCGTCTTAAGGTGTTACAAATACACATTTTCAGAGTTTCAAACTTGGCACTGTTCTCCCATCACATTTGCTTGTTTGTTGTTCTGAAAAAACGGGGCTTCACACTCTACGACCTTTTGAACCTTACATTTTCGGTTTCAAATCATGGCAGGATATTCATCCCATACATATGGACCTCAAATCTATTATTTTGTAAAGAAAGAAAATTGTGAACATTTGTACAAGCCAAGTATAATGGTCCATCACAATACAGCTAGTCCGCATTATTTCTTCATTTTAAGTGTGCAGTGCTCAAATATATTTTCTAAAGAAAGCAAACTATAGTGGACATTCCTATAGGCATTAAGCAAGTGCCCCTTAATGATGCATCACAATAATTAAGTGTGCAGTACTCAACTATATTCTTTTGTAAAGAAAGCAAACAATAGTGAACATTCCTATAGCAAGTGCTCCTAAATGATACATCACAATAATTAAGTGTGCAGTACTCAAATATATTATTTTGTAAAGAAAGCAAACAATAGTGAACATTCCTATAGCAAGTGCTCCTAAATGATACATCACAATAACAAAAAGAGAACCCAATAAGTGCGTTAATAGCCCATACAAATCACTTCTGGTACACCTGGTGCCATTGTGCTTTAAAAATGGCATACTTACGGCATACTAAAGTGATTAAATCAAAGATTATATAGAAAAGCCAAACCGCTTAAAGGTGTAGTGAAGGATTCTGGATAACGTTTGTTGATATTTGAACACTTCTCCCTTCAATGCCATAATCCTTATAGGACTCGCACCAAAGCCAGGGTTTGTGTGTTGGTGAATGTGAGGCAATCATTTAGGCCTATACGTCTTGAGTATTTTGGATAAGCGCCGCTACAAATAAAAATGCAGTCCATTTACCATTTCAGAGTGCACACGGAACAGGCTGCAATAATCGCGTAACGTGAACAGATATTCATTGAATTTGAGAAAGTGTATTATCTTACAATAGCTGACGCCACCTTTAAAGAATGATGACGGCTTATTGTCTCAACATCCAAATGATGCACAAAGGCCTACTCTAGCATGGCTCACTCTCTCAACGATGCAACCTCAACCCATTAAAAGTGTACGCCAAAGATATATGTATGGCTACCACAATTATACAGAACGGTTGAAAAGCTTAAAGCCACACCGCCTTTGGATTTTTCGTGTAGGGTGCGGTTTTATTAAATAACCGCCAGATGGCGTATTGAGTGCTATATCCGCAGAAGGGCAACTCGTTTCTGCTGTGTTCTTGCGAGTACGGCCAGTCACAGTGGGGAATTTCTCAGACAGTGTGTTACAGTGTTACACTTTCTGAGGTTCATTGGCAATTAACGTGTTTGCACCCTGGTCCATCCAAGTTTATGGACTCTCTAGTCTTCCTATAGGCTATAGACTTCCTTCTGTGTCAGAGAAGGTATATCGACGTCTGACTGTCGGGAAGCTGTTGCAGCCACAGGGAAGATGGGTTTCCACTCAAATGTGCCTGCGGGCCAGCTGTCCTTGGGTCCATGGTTGATTACTACGCGTTAGCCTATAAGGTTGAAACGTGCCTATACTGTGGTACGAGCCTTCAACATTCTCGCATGTGATTAAAAAGGTGTCACCTACTGAACTCTCACTTTTATTGACGAATGTTGAAGTGGGGGTGTAACAGTGGGTGTTGCCCTAAAATGTGTGAAATGTAGACTATAAAACAGAGCAAACATCGCATCTAGTCAAACAAAGTAGTCAACGTTGAACGGCATAATGACGTTAAACATTCAGTTAAGTGAGCAGGTTAGGGCGCTGAGTCGGGCTGGGAAATCTGTATACGCTATATCGAAGATGTTATTTGATTTCGGAATAAAGATCAGCAAAATAAGAAGACACTTTATGCACAAGCCCGTGTTACGCAGACAGAAGCAGACGTGGCTGATGACCGGGTAAGTTATTGTCTATGTAAGCCTATACCAGAAAAATGTATCCAAAAGTTACAGTAGCCATATTCTTAACAGTTTGGCATGTCTCTGTTCCACAGTGAAGTGATTGAAGCTATTGACGCACTTATGCACGAAGATGAAGAGCGGTCAGTGAACGATATCAAGACCGAGCTGGCTTCTAGGCACAACATCACAGTGGCTCGTAAAACAGTCAGAAAAACATTGAGATTGCTTGGGTGGGCATGGTAAGTGATCTTCCCTGGAATAGCGGGTCCGTTTGGCGTTTTTATAGATATGGTTTCATTGTTGTTAGGCCTATAAGCCTGTTAATTAAGAAAATAATGGAACAATTCATGATGTTCCCTTTGTAGCCCTGCCCCAATTAATTGGATGAAAATAGAGGCACTACGCATGCAGCAGGCTCGAGTGTGGATAGACACACACGAGACCTTCCATGACGTAATCTTCAGCGGCGAGTCGACGGTGGTCTTTGAGCGGTCTGTGTGCTGCTACCGAAAAGAAGGATGGCCCAAGAACAAGCGAGACCCCAAACATACGATCCAGCTAGGCGTCTGGGGAGCCATTTCACGCCAGGGTGCAGGCCCACTGCTTATTTTTGATGGTAGGTATACAATTCCTTACACTGCAGTCTACAAATCTTCCATAAAGTAGGCTGTAATACAACCAAATGTTTATATTGTGTCCCTCTATAGGTGATATGGATCGACACTTCTTTGAAGAAAATGTCATCAAGGACTTAGTCGGGCCTTATGTCAGAGAATATTTTGTGGGACCACATCGTTTCTTTCAAGGTTGGCAGTGTAATTAACACAACTTCAGTGTAGTAATCTAAATATATTATGTTTGTGTACAATTTATAAATGTTTGTAAACCTATAAACTCTTTCTTTGTTTGCAGCTAATGGTTCAAAACATGCAGGCTCCAGAGGCTGCATTGCAAATGAGGGAATCAACTGGGTTAAGACACCTGCAGAGTAAGTAGCCCACAGCAGCTGTCAAATGTCGTCATTCTTTATGGTCTTATCT
The DNA here is from genome assembly GCA_025447795.1 of Speoplatyrhinus poulsoni. Classification (NCBI taxonomy): domain Eukaryota; kingdom Metazoa; phylum Chordata; class Actinopteri; order Percopsiformes; family Amblyopsidae; genus Speoplatyrhinus; species Speoplatyrhinus poulsoni. The sequence continues at coordinate 1,905 of JAOEGT010043170.1, read as the reverse complement.
AACCATTTATTTTTTTATTTTTAGGTCTCCAGACCTGAATCCCATATATCTTGTCTGGTCACTTCTGAACCATTTCCTCCAAAATGAGGCCGTACCTGAGCCTAGAAACAGAAAGCAACTCGTTGCGGCCATCAACAAATTTTGGGCAGAAAAACTCTCAATTGGTGTCTGTTGTGGATACATTGACTCTCTGGAAACAGTTTTGCCTGTCGTCATTTTGCTTGAAGGTAGTTCAACTGGAATGTATCCAGATGCATAATATACAAACAACTGAATCTGCTGCTTGTTGATTTGACAGCTTCTAAATGTCATTGTACATTCAATATTTTGTAATGGGCTACTGATAAATGTTCAAATAAACATGCAAGGCTCGTGGTTTTATGTAACGTATTCAATAAGCTAATGGTCCATTTGCAGGCCTAACTGGGCCTAAACAATGCTTGAATCGTTTATTTCTTAATAAAGAACACAAATAATATTGACCTTTCAATATTCCCTAATGTGCCATTCCCAGGCTATAACAGAAGCACATCACATTGTGTCTTAATGGTCGATTAAAAAGAAACATGTTTGTCTGTACTACTAATGCCCCTTTAGAGTACACTCAAATCATGTATTTTGGGTAAAAGCTAATGGTGTACATTAGGCTATACATTGAGTGTTCTCTAATCGGACATCACAATAACAATAGAAGACCCTATTCTTTCTTAATGGCCCATACAAATCACAGCCTATGGGCCTAAACCTATGCTGTGCTCAAATCTATTATTATGAAAGCGAACAATGGTGAACATTCCTTCATTGATTGCTCTCCAATGGACCATCACAATTGCAAAAAAACAACTATTTCTTAATGGCCTATTACAATCTGCCTAGCCTACACTGCTAAAATCTATTATTTTGTAAATAAGGCAAATAATGTGTGGATATCAGCATATTATCGCATGTTTCCAAATAAGTAGGCCTATTAGCCCAGATCCGATGACCCATTATTTGCCCATTGAAACCAAAGTAAACATTGGACCCATCCATTTTTCACAAGTTCTATATATTCATTACATTATACACGCATACATTAAAATAAATGGCAGTTATCCAACAGATAACAGGATAACATTTAATTGGTTGGAGAACGGTCTCATGTCTATAGACATATATAAATGGTCTTTAATGTATCTCTGGTTCCCTTTCTCACCCAAATGCAAATGGTCACGATCATGTAGGCTACTAACAAGTTAGTCTCCTAGAGCCAGCCTTGACTTTATGGGCTCATTTATATAGCGCTTTTATCCAAAGCGCTTTACAGTATTTTGCCTGACATTCACCCAGTCACACACACATTCATACACCGATGGTGATTGCTGCCATGCAAGGTGCGACCAACCACTGGGAGCAGTTAGGGGTTAGGCATCTTGCTCAAGGATGCTTACAGGTAGGTCAACACTGGGGTTTGAACCCACGACTTTCCGGCTGCAAGCCCAACACCCAGACCACTAGACCATCCTGTCCCTTGACTTACATAAAGTCTGGGACACAGCGCTGGCTACCTGCGTCAAGATCGGCCTCAATGACCTAACTCAATGACAAAGTCAGACGATACACTTTATACAGAGGAGTTTGTTGAGAAACTTACCAACACGGCTCTGGCTGTTTTCAGGTAATGTTCTTGTTAGATAAGGCTACTGCTTGTGCTGAATACATTACAATATGTAGCCGAACAACTGAAATTAGTAAATAAAGCAGGCTACTCTGTGCTACTGTGTGTGACGTAGTGGTAATGGACGGAAGAGGCTGAGGCTACTTACAAGTATGCTGGCTGCTGTGTTTGTTTGAAGCGCACACGTCTCTATCAATACAAATTATACACTGGTCTGTTCTCTCTATCTCACCCTCGCTCTCACTCTC
>JAOEGT010043159.1:0-21845 GCA_025447795.1 Speoplatyrhinus poulsoni | reverse complement strand
GGGGTGTACTCACTTTTGTGAGATACTAATATATATATATATATAATTAAGGTAAATAACTTGTGCTTTTAATCAGTATCCTTAATGTGCATTAATAAATCACTATGGCAGAGACTGTAAATGATAGGCCTATGTCCATGGCTGAACCAATCATAATGAACCATTTATCACAACAGGGCTGCACGATTTGACCTAAAATCAAAATCACGATCAATTGAACATTGTACCTCGATTACGATTAATGAATGATTCTTTTGCCTTTGTTTTGCTTTTGTTTGAGTTCTGCTCCATGATGCTTCCATTCAGCCGACTAGATGGGCAGAGTCACGTGAATACACCATAGAACTATAAATAAGGAACACACGGTTACTCACAGTAGTATTCAGCAGCTTTTGTGATAACATACTATTTGTAAAAGCATGATACTTAAGTGTTGCTAACAATGGGCTAAAACATTACATAATTAAAGATACGTGGAGTCATAATTATTAGCTTAAAGAAAAATATATTGACAGGCAAAAGTTGACTTATCCTGCTGTATTATCCTGTATAAGCAGCTATGTTTATCATTCACGTATGCATTTGGAATTTCTTTTTCTCTACTCCACCTTCTAATTGTAGACATTTTTGTCTACTGTGATAGTTTAGAACCATTATTTCAGAAATTGTATTTCTGTACGACTGTCTCATTGAAAGATTTGACATGGCATTGCTTTAGATAGTAGATGCTGCTCGCTTATTGAGGTGCCTGGGATTGTCACGAGTGTCCGGGTCTGGACAAAAACGCGTCCTCCTATTTACGTATTGAACAGGATTGAACAGGAGCTCGTTACTTTTCGTTACTTTTTGGTAAATCGTGCAGCCCTAGATATGTAGATTCTGTAGTGCTGCAATAGTAGTGCTATAGGAATGTATTGCTGCAAAACTCTGATATGAAAGTAAGTTCACATTTAATTGTTTATTGCATCTGTATTACAAGGGATTCTACTAGCCAACATAGCAATCTATGAATGAAGTTTGTACAAGATAGTGGCCCGTGCAATTTGTTTTTATAATCATCGCTAGATGATTACAAGCCTTCATGTGGAATTATTTGAAGATTTGAAATGTTGCGACTTATTACCCATATTTCAGTTAATTATTATGAATATAGGGGTAGAAAATGCTATGTACTTTTGAAGGAATTAGCAAGAATTTGCCGGCCACTCAGCTGCTCAACTGTATGCATTGAGTGTCAAAGCAAAACACTGCTTGTTCCACTGGTTCCCATCACAAGGGGAATTCCATACACATTCAGAAGCTCTTCGATATTGCCCTTAATTTAAGAAGAAATTAATTAACCCATCACTACACTTCCAGCTCCCCTAGGTAGTCTCATAGGGAACCGTCTGTCCTGCAGAGGCACCGTGATCCTTGGTGGTCTGTTGTCTTCCACCGGCATGGTCCTCAGCTCTTTTGCTACAAGCCTGGAGTTCCTCTATATCTCCCTGGGCGTCCTCACAGGTGCTGACTTTTACTCATCCAGGATGGTGTAAATATATATTGTGTTCACCAGGTCTGAATTTCATTTTGTGAGCATCTGAAGTGCTATTCACTGTGTTTGTCTGCTGAGAATGGATATTTGACGAACCCATCTCTTCATCTGTTACTGGCAGGTTTCGGCTTTGCTCTGAGTTACACTCCAGCCATCGCCATGGTGGGGACATACTTCTGTGAGAAGAAAGCTTTGGCGTATGGCATCGCCATGTCAGGTAGTGATGTCTGGAGTACACCAAACTGAAATGTACAAAGCTGACGGCCAACAGACCTTTTGCAAAAGCCCACCCATTTGAGTTACTGGTGCAGTATCCGTCAAACATTTGCTTCTTTGTAAACTGTTCTACTGTTAACAACCAAGGATGGAAAGGATAAGTAGCATATCCCAGTGTTACTTGATACTTTTTGGATTAATACCTCCATGATACACTATATGGGATTGCAATATGTAGTGGAGAATGAGAAAAACCTACAGGGCGGGTTCCCTAACAATGTCCCACATCAGAACATTATTGACATGTATAGTGCCATTAATCGAGACATCGGAAAACTATTGTAATGAAAGTATTTTGTTTTAAATAAAGATTGATGAGTCATACAGTCGCATAATATTGATCTACACACAATACATCAGGTGGAATTGACTACCATTACAGTAGTCTATTCCTAGTCACAGACTTTCTGTTACAGTCTTAACAGGCACAGTCAAATACAGTACCGGTAAATATGCTATTCATTCAGTTCAACAGCCTGCTGACATTCTTCTGGTTACAATTCAAATGTATTACAAAATAAAAAAAGATTGTGCCCTATAGCTAAAATTATACAGTATAGTATGTGTATTACCTTAGAACACGTGATTTTTCAGTTGAATCCACATCCATTGCATACTTCCAGGTTTCTGCCTGGAAATGGAAATGGAGAAACAAAAATGTAGATTCCAGTCTGTCTAGGAGTTTGCTGACTCTGTTACATGTCCCATAACATATTTTCAACATTTTCAGTACAAATTTAGTGAACGGGGTTGACGGAGATACTGTGACATCAGTTGACATAGATTATTTTGTTTATCTGACAAAATAAGAGATAGCAACAAGTCGGCCATGTGATTGGTCAGATTTTTTTGAAGTTTTTGCATAAGGTCAATTAGGCTACACATATCTGACTCAATGCAAAAATCTGCTAAAAGAATATGTAAGCAAATGCCTAGAGAGGAAGTGTTCACCTCCCCCACCCATACCCCCTCTAGGTAGTGGGATTGGAACCTTCATCCTGGCCCCAGTGGTCCAGGTGCTGATAGACTATTACTCCTGGAGAGGAGCTCTGCTCATCCTGGGAGGGATTGTGTCCAACCTCTGTGTTTGTGGAGTTCTAATGAGGTCTCTGCAACCAACAGGAGGAGTTGGGAGGTAAAGTCTGCAAAAGTAAAATGCATCATGTGTAAATCTAGTGTCTTGACATTATTCCAGGCATGGTTTACTCTACAGTCTCCATATAACCGCCAACAAACTAGGGCTGTGTATTGGCAAGAATCTGGCGATACGATACGTATCACAATACAGGGGCTACAATTCGTTATATTGCGATATATTGCAACACTGTAAGCAAGGCGTTATATTGCGATTTCTAATTTGTTAAACTGTCTTAATTAGTGGCGCCGCTGCAAAAAATAACAGAAAAACGTATGTAAACTTGCTCAGGGACTGCAGATGGAAATTATCTTAAAGCTTAATCTGGTAACAAGTGTCTGTCTTCTCTTTTGAGGTTAATGTATTTTGTATATGGTCCCTTTTACAATAAATTAAGTTAAATATATATATATTTTAAATAAAAATGTAAATGTTTTTATTTCTACTTTTACTTTTTTATTGTGCGTTTGTACAGTGTTTTAGAGAATCGATACAGTATCACGCAACATAATATTGAGATATTGGGGTGTATCAATATGTTCTAATACCCCTACAGCAGGAGGGTTGTTAGAAGAGTGTTAGTAGTAAAAGTGATAGAAGACACATGAGTGGCATCTGTGATTCTGATGATTGGTAAAAAGTCCTAATTCTCATGTTTATCCATCCATCCCTTGATACATCAAGGTCATCTTATTCCAAGACCTACCAGGAAAAGGCCTAAATGGTGCCTACAAACACAGAAATACCAATATATACATTTGATTCATCAAAATGTACAGGTAGATGCTAACAATGATGTGCCCATTTAAAAATGGGCTTCATTCAGATTGTGGTTCTATTCTTCTCTTCTATGCTATAAAAGAGAGAACACTATGAGGGACCTGGAGAAATCGGGCTACAAAGCAGCACCACTGGAAGATGTTGAGGTAGGGTCTGTGTTCTACAAGCAACAGGAGCACAGGCAGGGGGACGGCTCAGGAAAGCTTCCAAACAGAACACTGGCTCAGGGGAAGCTAGCGGAACCGCTGCGATCCCATATAAAGCACTCTGACCAAATGCTAACAGATGCAAAGTCAGCAGAATGTTTTATAATTAGCAACACAAAGCTAACAGAGCGAATGCTAGTGGAGACCAAGCTCTTGGATCCTAACGTTGCCGACGGGGGTTCTCTTGAGGACTTGATAGAGAACATGAACCTGACCAACAAGCTTGCTGATGCGATACATGCCAAAGTACCTGTTCCCATGGACGATATTGCCATGGATACCATGATGGCTGACATAATGGATCCGAAGCTGAAGGAACTCACTACAACCCAACTGACAGATGCCAAAATGTTCGGTACAGAAGCGGACAGAAAACTAAAGACCTCTCGCCCAACACCACAAGTGCCTTTAGTCAACACTAAAACCTTATCCAAATGCAGTCGTTTTTGCCTACAGTCCATGGGAGACTTTGGCTTCCTGTTGATGCCTGACTTCCTGCTCCTGGCCGTGTCTTTCCTGTTTCTGGCCTACGGCTGCAGTGTCCCCATCGTCTACCTGGTTCCTTATGCCATCAGCGTCGGAGTGGAGCATCGGCGAGCGGCGTTCCTCATGTCCATATTTGGAGTTAGCGGCATCGTGGGAAACATCACCTTCGGCTGGATTACAGATAGGAAGTAAGGTGGAAGGGTGTGTGTGTGTGTGTGTTTGAGAGCGAGCAAGAAAGTGTAAAGGCCTACTGTATGAAGGTGATGCACGTGCCTTTAATGCCCTGTCCACCCACACAGGTACTGGTACAGTTATTCTGTCTTCTCATGTTGAAGTTGGGCGGAGGTATGCTGCAAATTAGCTGAGGTCAGCACATTTAATATACTCTAATGAGTCAATCATTCAGAATGGTGTGAGTTGTTCCGCCATAACTTGTGCAGCAAATTGACCTTTTGCAGTCAGGGTCAAGCAAGTGAGGTCTAATCAACCAAGTTAAGTCAAAACACCTGATATGTGTGGCCAAAGGCCAAAGAACTGCACTTGTTGATCGGCAACTATGGATTTATAAATATAAATACTGCATGTAAACGTTAAAAGTTAAATTATTTATTTAGTGGCACACATCAAACTTTTGAGAAGGGGTTATTCAGCCAAATTCAAAGAGGTCTTCAACAGGGGGTCCGAGACCCCTAGGATGTCCTCCAAATTATTTGATCACAAACTTATTTCTTCCAAAAATCAATATAAATACAACCTGTGCTATAAATAAATAAATATGTCAATAATTATATTAGTGGCTTAGTTAGTGGTCTACTTTTAAACATGGCACAATAAGCCGCCGTACAAATTATTGCTGGCCCGGCAACTCAATATTTTTACCATACTGTATGTGTTAGGGGGTCCTTGTGCCGTGTTTTTATCAGCCAAGGGGTCCTTGTCCGAAAAAACTGTTAAAGACCTCTGCTGTAGATATGTATCTTGGTTGATTTGGCATATTTATCTTTGGATAGTCAGTACTGTGTTGGATGTGGATTGTACATTGTGTTCCAGTACGCTAAGTCAAATTCTAGAATGAGACCTGCTACAACGTGACTGATGCCCTTGGTAGACCCTATGGGTAGACCACAAACCGTGGGGATGCAGTATGGGTCAAGTTGAGACAAACACTTCCTTCCAACATCCAACGTGGTTGTCCTTTTCCTCAGGTGCCTTAAGCGGTATCGTACACTGAGCTACATGGTGGCTGTTGGAATGGAGGGCCTCTGCTGTCTGTTCCTGCCTCTTCTACAGTCCTTCTCTCTCCTTCTTCCGTTCTCCATACTCTATGGCTACTTTGACGGTGCGTACGTAGCCCTGATCCCCGTGGTGACCTCGGACATCGTTGGCCCCAACTACTTGAGCTCTGCATTGGGCGTGGCCTACTTTCTACACGCCATTCCCTACCTGGTCAGCCCACCTATAGGAGGTGAGCTTTTAGTAAAGGCAACATGAAGAACATTTCATATTCCCTTATAACAGTAACAACAATGAGAATGCCACAGTAACTATAGTAACAGTTGATTAGAGAGGATCCACACAAAACCCTTTTGGTGTCTCTCTTTCTCTTTCTCGCTATCTCTCTCTCTCTCTCCCCCTCTCCTTCTCCCTCTCCCGCTATGTACAGGGTGGTTGGTGGACAGGACAGGCGACTACATTGCTGCGTTCTACCTCAGTGGGTTCTCCCTCATGTCAAGTCCTCTCTTCCTGGCAACGGTCATGTCGGTCCGTCGCTGCTGGAGGTCCGCTAGATAGCTGGCGACCTTCTCTCCAGATCGCACCTATAGTACAGTATACTAGAACCAAAGCAAGCTAAATACTGCATGTGCCTTTATTTTCAAGGGATTAATGTTGAGACATTGGCAACATGTTTTTTTTTATATGCATACAGTTAAAGTATTAGTGTGCAGTATCTCCAAATTGCCAGCTTATCAGGAACACCAGCCTATTTACTTAGACTGGAGCATCGACTTTGACCGCCGTTCCAGAACTCGTGATACAATGTGCTCAACTCATTGGACTCCAGCAATTCAAAAACATGTTATTGGAGTTACATTTCACCTGACAGTAACAATATTTAGCCTTTTGATTGAAAGTAAATAATGATAATCTAAAGCTGTAAACAAGATGGGGAGATGTTTAGCGATACAATAACTTTTAGGGGGGTACATTTGCTTTACCTTTTTCCATGGGGATGTATTGATGTAATACCAAAATGTGTACTTCCCTAGTAGTAGGACATCTCTATTAATTATTTAGCAAATAAGGTCATGAGGTAAGAGGTAATCAGTCAGAATCATTGATATCATGAATTTATAATAAAAATGTCTAGGAGGTGATTTCTAGTTCAGACTTAATAACGGGTGTGCTTGTGTTCTACTGAGTGCCTTCTTTATCAAGATGAAGTCCTGTTCATGAGCATGAATGATATACCATATAGTCATGTTTCTGAAGGTTGAAGCATACAGTTAAGGATGTGATGTTATGATGTGAGTAACACGAATGCTGCATTGGCCCACGGTTCTGCCCACAGGTCTTGGCTTTGCCCAAGGCTGGTTCTAACATTGTTGGTGGAGATAAAAGCCCTCAGGAAGCTTCCCCTCCTCTACAAAGATGCCAAAATATCTCACTTAAAAATAGAATGTTCAAGTTTATTTGCAATAACAACTTATGGCAATAAAATGCTGGTTTTCGTCCTCCCGGTAGTAGTTAAAAGTAACTAACACAATCAATAATAAGACTATATATATATATATATATATATATATACATATATATAAACGTTTTTTATATAGTGTTACTATTGATGTGTGACTGTGCCTACTGATAAGACTGCATATGTCTATCCCACTAGACTATATGACTATTGTGTTGCAAAGTGCCTTGCTCAAATGTTCTTTGAGAAATAACCAAATTTCACAGTAATCTTCTGAAGATGTTCCCGTTCCAATGAAGCTGGCTTTTTCAAATCAAAACTGGAAGTTAAGCATACCCAGCTCAGTGGTTTCAAGGTTTTTTTCCTGTCGACAGCACAAATGTGATACAATGTTTTTATCAAATGTCCTGATTTTCCTAATACATTCCACTGTGATGTTCTATGAAACTGAGTTTAATGTGCAATGTTTTGACAATGACCCAGTGTATCATTTAGCACTAGCCACTTGTCGAATGCTGGTTTTAAGTAACCTGTGGTATATTATTTTATTTTATATTTAACTTTAGTATTATTGTACTGTTAGTCATTGTTAGTCATGATATACTGTAAATATATTACATAGGATATATTTAAGCAAATATGTTTGTTCAGATATTTAATTAGAAATAACATTCTAACTATAGTTAGTCTACAGCACAAACATTCACTTTTTGAGAGTAATCACGCACATGCAAAGCTGTTTATGCAGATTCCCAGGGAATCTTCATTTTTACCTTTAGTAAAGAATTACATTTAGTATTTGTCCTATGTCTGTCGGCAGTGTAATAATGTTGTAATATAGTAGGTTTCTCTGTTTTACACTTATATGTGAACTTTAGGCCGTTAGATTGCTGTTCAATATAATAAAGAAAAGTATTATTACAAAATGACTTGAAAGTGGCAATGCTTTTCATAATGTACATATCAGTGAGCTCGGAGACTGTCGGGGGCGCCAGTAGCCTACAACACCTATTATATTTTTCTCTGGGGCAGTCATACTTTAGTCATCATTCATAATTTGCCGCTGTAGCCAATGAATAAATACACTTTATTGTTCCTCATTATAAAATTGTAACTTAGGCCGTTGTTCTAAACTATGCACAAAAGGCGGTCGTTCTACAGTAAACTACGCACAAAAAGTAAGGATCAGCTTGAGCGTGCTGTTGGTACCAGAATAGGTTGACTTCCGACAAATGCTGGTTGAAGAATGGGATGCCATCCCACAGCAGTGTGTGGCCACTACAGGCTGTTGACCAGCATGAGGAGCGGTTCCAGGCTGTTGTGGGCGACTGTGTATGGTTATTCCACACGCTACTGACGCTCCTGTTTGTTAAATGAATAAATTGTTATATAGCCAATTATGTCTTGTTTCTTCAGACTTCAACCACATTTTTCATCAGGCAACCCACACACTCAGCTCTGCTGCTCATCCCACGAATGCATGTTCCTTACAAATGTTTAAAGATTTAGAGACAATAATCAGGCATTCCAAGATGTATAAGAATCGTTGTTACAACAAGTAACAAAGAATCTACCAAGCACACAAATGTCCTTACTTTTTGTGTTATGTGTAGACAGTTCCTTAGGCTATCTAGCCCAAATAAATACCACAGCAGCATATTCATTCTGGTTTAATAAATATAACGTTACATTACGGAGGGTAAGCCTGACGTGACGTCACTGTACAAGAAATAGGCTACAGTTGTACCTTTATTGGCCCATTGGTCATAGTGCGCTCAGGCTGTATACACTTACTTCTCAAATTGCTGTTTTCTATGGCTTTTTCAAAGCAGGTTACAATGATGAGCGACACTTCCGTGTCGGGAAAGGCAGAACCCTCCACGCTTTCAAGATATTTAGATGGAGAATTTTGGCAAACCAACGACCGTATCCGCGCAGATATTTCGAGCTGCGGACTGTTTCACAGATGCAGGTTGGTTGGTTTGTATTTGAATTGGTATGGAATACTAGTTCATTCAAATGTTGTTGTGATGTATAGTCCGATTACGGTCGGATGGTATATGATCAACTGTCCGGTTGTAATCCGTCATGAGCTCGTGAGATCAGGGTGGTCTCACGACGAGTCTAGTCTATAGTATGGTCTTGTCCCGATGTGAGTGCTCAACATTTGACCTCTGAGTATCTCTGACACACAGCATATATGTATGTATGCTCCAAACTAAATTGTTAAAAACTGAAAGTCTATTGATGTAAAACATTGTTTTACAAGTTGAGTATTCACCCTTTGATTACATTTTTTTTATATAAGGCTACATTACCCTCTAGCTATGGAGGTGTGTGTTCAGTGTGCTGTCACATTCAGTGGAAATCGTAAATATGTGTTTAATAAATCATCTTTATTGTCTGAATGGATTATCTGAAATTATCGTCTTTTAGATATTAGCATTTTACTTTTACATACTGGCTAATAGAATAATTTTTAATGTAATAGACTGCCACTGTTTATTCCTCAGTTATGACCTGACACTAGAAGAGATTAGGGAGCTAACAGTGGAAAGACTTCGCTATATGCTGCAAACACCTGTCATGCGTCAACACCTCAAAGACCAGGTAGGCCGCAGTACTTTATGTGACACAATTGGAGTAAATGGAAAGCTGTAGGTCTCGGGCTACAGTACACATATCAATCTTTATATAAAAGTGATTTCTTATCTGCAGCTAAAGGAGAGACAAAAAGGATTCATAGCCAAAAGTCTGGGCCTCACTGAGTTGATCTGCTCTGCTGACATGGCAACTGGAGTCAAGGTAGGACAAATGGTTTCACATCACACAAAGCCCCAGATCAACCATTCAACTCATATAGTATATTGAAGCAGGTTGATGGTGAGATTGGTTTACCAGGGTCCCAACTACCTGGCTTTTTCTATGTTGTAAGGATTTCTATTGTTAGCATAGCATATGAGAAGAAACAGTGTGTTTCTCCTACTGAACAAGCACTGACGGTCTAACCAGATACAGGTCTTACCTTGGAAGTCATAAAACACCATTGTTGTCCATGAGGTCACAATGCTGTTTGCGTTAGCCATCATTGTTGAAGATGATACTGAAATGGATGATAGCACTGATGATAGCTAAATAATACCTATCATATAGAGATAAATGTACATATCGTGTTTCAGATGGGTGTGGTGTGTGGTCTCTATGGTGGTGCTATCACAAACCTTGGCAGCCCAGAGCAAAAAAACACCTGGTACCTGCCTGTCACTGTAAGTCTACACACACACACACACACACACACACACACACACACACACTCACAATGAGCATGATGTCTGAAATGAAGATACAATGAAAAGGAACACATATACAGTATATTACTATATACACATACTGTTATGTTGCAATGTATTCCAGATAGAGTATTATGCCACATCTATTATGTTTGTGTGTGTGTGTGCGTGTGCATGTGTCAGGACATGGAGTTCACAGGCATGTTTGCCATGACAGAGCGAGGTCATGGAAGCAACGTGAGAGATATTCTTACGGTTGCACGCTATGAGCATTCAACACAGGTAAATACACACACACACGCACACACACACACATACACACACACACACACACACACGGTACATGTTGGTCATTTAGCAGACAAACAATGAGTCCAGTTACATTTAAAGAAAAGGCAGGGTTAGATTTTGATTCTGTGTTATCGCCATAGTGTGCAAGGTAAATGTGTCCGTCTGTATTGTCTTAGATCACACATGCATGTGTGATACCTCTAATAAAATGTAATTCATGTGCCACTGTCAGTGTTTCCCAAACTCCCTCCTGTCTCTCCCCAACAAAGGAATTTATCCTGCAAACCCCGTTTCCTGATGCTCACAAGATGTACATCGGTAACTCCATTAAGGGAAATCAAGCCGCAGTCTTTGCTCAGCTCATCATAGATGGTGAATCTCAAGGTGGGCTCTACATACTGGTCTGGTGCCTGAGCTGCTAAGGGAACTTGACCATGTATTTTTGTGATAAAGATATGCATTATCTGCCTAGGTCCCCATTGTTTTATTGTACCAATCAGAGATAGACATGGAGTCCTGCATCATGGAGTGACAGTCATCGACATGGAGTATAAGGAAGGTATGCTCTGAGGAACGCACAAGCAACACACCTTTTTTAAATGACTCAAGGCCTTTACATATTTAAGACCTACCTTGATTGCCTGGATGTTCATGTTATTTTGTTATAATGTATCCACTATCCACCTCTTTATCAGGAAGATACTGATCATTCAATCTGTTTATGTCTGAATTGTACATTGTTGCTACAGTAGGCATCTGTCCTTGGCAAGACATTAAACATGCACTATAGTGCACAACATTTCTAAACAGTGGCTACAGTGGTATTTCCTCTGCCATTGTATGTAAAGAAAGTTCCACATCCCGCTGTCTGAGTTTCTGTGCTTTGATGTCACTTCCTGTGCTATTGCCAATTGGCTATGGCTGTTTGCGGTTAATAGACAGAGGAGTCCATACAGGAATACGCACACAAACAGAATTAGGCAAATGTGCAGTCTGGCCAAAGGAGCACAGGTGACTGAGATATGATGTGTACATGATATGGTGCCCCACAGGTTATGAGTGCTTGATTGTAGTGGAAGGATTGGAAGATTAGGAAGATATACTGGTGATGTAACATTTAGAATTAAGTCTTTCACCCATGACCAAAGAAGTGAGCCACAGTCTTTAGTATTAAATATAATACTAGTATTCTAAATGATAATACAAAAACATTATTAGACATACACACTCCCTCTCTCTCTCTATCTCTCTGCACCTTTAAGGTCTGCATGGAGTTGACAACGGAATCCTCATATTTGACAATGTCAGAATACCCAGAGATAATCTGCTGAGCAAGTCAGTAAGACACACACACACACACACACACAATCTTTACTGCTGTAATTTGCTGGACTTTGTCTCCCTTACTGATGCAAATGGGTCAGCAATCAATTTGTGTCACATGTTTGTGTGTGAATGCAAGCATAGGCTAAACAGGGTAGAAAAAGCACAAGCTGTCATTATTCAAAATAACGTTTAAAACATGAATAAACAATACAGGCTCACAGTCAATGTAGAAGACTGAAACAATTACCAACAAAGACATATTCCCCATACAGTATATCCCTGCAGACATGGACAGGTGCACATAATGACCTCTGACCTGTGGCTGATACTGTATGCACCTGTCTGGTAGCCTTTTCATTCAGATGTCTGTAAGGTGTCCAGTATACAGAGAGCATGTTAATTGCCTGTATGGCAGCTAAAACTAAGTGTTATATTTATTAGTTTATTTCTTTACAGTGGGGTCCAAAAGTCATAGACATTATCTTACTGTAATTATCTTCAAGACATTTCATGCACATAGCTGCTTTACAAAACAATGGTAACATGGAAAACATGATATATATATATATATATATATATATATATATATATATATAAAAGAATGAATCTGAAACAAGATACAAGTACAAACACAAGAAGTACATGTTACAATACAAGTTACAGTAATAGCCATATGTAAAGTAAAAATATGATAAACCTTCCATTGAGGCAGAGTCCCTTTGTCATTCTAACTGGTTTGACTTTTCTCAGTATACTCTATAGCAGCTCTAATTTGCCTGCCCTAGCTGCATTGGCTGCTAGCAGCACTTATATGCCTGCCCTAGTCACCCTGGAGTTCCAACTGAAGTTGAAGCAATAGTTCTCACCTAACATGCATATCTAAAATATGGAATAAAATTAAGGAAAGTTCCTAATGACTTGAGCAACAAAAAGTGCACAAAATGTTTATTTTTATTTAATTGGGTTTTGGATAGATGAACATACTTCGTAATGGTCCCAGATATTTTGACCTTGCTGTATATAGCCACCCTTGAGGAGTCATTGCCTGACTGTGTGTGTGTGTGTGTGTGCGCGCGCGCGCGTGATGTCTACCCCAGGTTTGGTAGTGTGTCTGCAAACGGTGTCTACTCTTCTCCGATCCAGAATAAAGGCCGCCGCTTCAAGGCTATGCTGGCAGCTTTGACTCCCACCAGATTGGCTCTCACTGCCCAAGCCCTGTCTGCCATGAAGGTAGGGCTGCAGTGTTGGGCCTTTGGTGCTAGGGGGCAGTCTAAACCAAACACAGAGTTTCATTTTCACAATTCCTCTCAAATACCTCTTATTGAGTAGTGCAGTAGAAGTAATGGAATTGTTAATTTTACGTATGTAACGGGGAAGAAAGACGAATCCATGATGGATGAAGAGCACTTTCAGAGTGTGAAAAGGCTGCAATTATTTAATTGTTTGTTTTTCAGCTGGGGCTCATCATTGCAGTACGATACAGCCATAGGTAAAGAAACATGCACACACACACACATTGATGATCACATACAAGTACTGTATGTGATATCATTAAACAGAGATGCAACACACTTTCCTGTTTGCGCACACACACATTGAAACATGAATTACACAAAATTAATTAGATGCCGAGTTCCATTTGAGTTCACTAAAGGTTTCTATTCGGTTTCTCCTGTGTGCTGTGTGCTATGATTACTAGGGTATCATAACATAAATCAGGGATTTTATATTAATATTACTGTATATTTACAAATTTTTTCTTATCTCATCGTATCTTCACTACAGAGAACATCCCGTTGTGTGTGAATGCGTGCGTGTTTGCGTGTGCGCATGCATTCGCACCCACAGTTTTGTGTTTTTCCACTACTACAACCACTGTTACATGCTTCTACTCTGTGGATGTGTGTGTGTGTGCGTGTGCATGTGCGTGTGTGTGACTGTTTAAACCATGTGCTTACTTTGTGTGTGAGTGTGTGTACCTGATTGTTGTGTTGAATGATTAATGTGTGTATGTTTGTTTGTAAAGAAGTTTCTCGTTTAACATTTATCTAAATTGTTTTGACAGACAGTGTGCAACTGTGCATGCTGTATGTGTGTGTGTGCGCGTGCGTGTGCATATGTGACCCTAACACAAATGGATGGAGCCTGGGCTAGTCAGGAGATGACAGATAAAACAGCCTCCAGCATGATATCCAAGACCAACCTTTACAATGTTTTACACTGTGTGTAGAGACATTACAGTTGCTGTACATACAAAGGTCTTCCTTTAGGGAACACACAGGGCAGAAACGCAGTTGTCCTTCCTCTGTCTGAACACTTGTGTATCCTGCGCTGTGTGCACCTTTCTCCCATGCCTAACGGGCTGTGGTGCAATTGGGTGCTCACTCAGGGGTGTTGCTTTCATTCTGGGGCTCCACCTTAACTCTTCATGGCTCTCATTGGGAATTGGAGCTTTCCATGGTGCTGATCACTTGGAGCGATTCACTGGATTCTTTGTTTGGGAGCTGCACATTGTCACATTCTTATGTTTGATATATAGACCACAACATAAATATTGAAGTGTAGATGCAAAAACCTCTGTCTATCTGGAAAAAAGTAGCAATTAGCAATTTAAAACAGCATTATGTATTAGATTTCTATATTTGGGTTAACTAATTTCACCTTTATTACAATTAAAAGGAATAAAAAGTCATAGCTTCCAAAAATGTAACTAAATATTTAATATTGCCTATTTAAAAACAAAATATGTCAGATGGACTTGAATCTGAACTTTTTATGGACACTAATATGTATTTTGTATTGTGTCAGTACTTCAGTGGTGTCATAGATACATAGTGCCAACATTGTTCTGAAAGAGTTGCTGGTTTGACCTCTTCAACAGTTACGTGAGAGTCCAAAGAACTATTGGGCAAGACATGAATTCATATCATTGGATTCATTGTGAGTTTCTCTAGGTAATTCTGTGTGTGTGCGTGCGTGCGTGTGTGTGTGTGTGTGTGTGAGTATACTGAACGGTGTGTTCGGACAGAAGTTTCCAGTGTGGAGGCGGGGGTGTGGGTGGATGTAGGGGAGGGGTTTCCTCTGTGGTTGGCATCCCTGAACAGTCGCAGCCTCACTGCAGACGCTGTGGGCTCTGCATAAAGGACTTCCCCTCATACACATGTACAGCTGTGTTCTGGATGTGTGTATGTCTTTTCTGTTTCCTTTTCTGTTTCCTATCCAGTTTCCAGGCTTTATTTCTATAAAATACTAATGTAATGTACTAATTTGGCAAAACAGATTATATTTGTGGTGGAGAACATTTACATTAGAACAGAGCCTAAGTAATAATAGTTAGTGAAGTGTGTTTTTTGTTTTGTAAAAAATATTGCACCACTGCCATACACTTCAAAACCCTCTCACTTCCTTTTGCAAGACACAATGTGGTGATTTTCAGTCACGACTTGTTTTGAATTTAGGCCAACACAAAAACAAAATGGTGTCACAAGCATGTTTGCACTAATGCTAAAAGTAGCAAAACACCTACATTTTTGTTTTTATGTCTATTGTCCCGTAATCAGACGGTATTTTTATCACGCTCAGTACAGTACAGATGTTGCGCTAGCTAAATACATTTGACTACACACATACAGGAGACACCTGTGTTGTTTGGTTACAGTTGATTTGCTCACAGATAAACTTTTGTCATGTTGCAGGTGCATTCTGCCTGCAAGTGTGTGTGTGATTACGTGTGTATAACCACATCATACACACACAAACACACGCTTATACACACGTGCTCCCCGGCAGAAGCATGGAACTGTTCTTTGATGGCATAGACATGTACACACATTAATGTACTGTGACTTTCATCCATTTAAATATAGGATCCCCACACAATTTGTTTGTCATATTGGAGTCATAGGCCAAGTTTTATCTTAGTATCTTTATTTATATACAGGATTTGTGTGTATACTGTACTGTATTTTCATTCTATGTACACCGTATATTTATATATACAGTATTTGTTTGTTTATTATTATTATTATTAATATTAATAATGGGATTTAGCTGCCTTTTGAAAATAATGTGACAAAACAATGTGCAACCACGAAACACACATGCTCAGCAAATTTGGAAGGCAGTGCCATAAACAAAACATGAAACATCAAACAAAAGGCTTAAAATGTGCACCTTTTTCCTTTGCCCTTCTTTGATCTTCACCATCACACAAGCGTTTTCCATTCAGAGATGCTGCACCAACATACTGCAGGTGGTTTACAAAGGGGTTCTTGGTGGGGAACTTGAAATCTTTATTGTTAATCTTTCACCCACTGTGAAAGACGTTTTTATGGTTATAGTTATTATCTTGAGCTGAGTGATTACATTACAGCAAAAAGAAGTTGTATGACTGTATGTTTTAGTTGTATAATTCTTGACTTGAATCATTACAGACCAGGGATAAAAGTTAATTTCACTTAAATTACAAGTTTTAAGCATGATTGAAACACAAACACGCACAGGGAATTAAACAAAGTGTACGTATTACTGTACATCATTATATTTTACCTATATGCAACAAAATAATGGGTTGCTTCCCCATCATGGTTTATGGCGAATTGGTGTAGATTCTAATTACTATCAAAACCATAAATGCAATACAGTTCCATACTTCACATTTTCCTTCAAAATATATGCTTTTCATAATGGCTCCAACAGAGTTAAGTAAAAACGCATTCCCATGCGTGTCTAAGCCAAGAGCTTGACGAATGGTTTCTAAAACATAATGTTTCCCATGCCGTCTGTTCTTTATATCTCACTGTCTCTCCAGTCGCTGTCAGTTTGGTCCTAAGGATGAAGTTGAGGTGAAGATCATGGAGCATCAGACTCAGTACCTAAGGCTAATGCCTTACCTAGCTTCTGCCCTGGCACTCACCTTTACCAGCAGGTACTATGTATGCTAGTGCTACTAGTGCTAAACACCATGTATGTAATGAATGCACTGCTGTGATCTATCTACTGTATAAGCACTTATCAGCACTATACCCATGTATGTGCTCCAGTAGAAGTACTATAGCTGTGTATACATTATAGTATATGCACTATACCCATGTATCTGCTCCAGTAGAAGTACTATAGCTGTGTATACATTATAAGAACTATACCCATAATAGTATCTGCTTTATACTGTAGTAGATACAATGATTTATCTACTACAGTATGAGCATTCGTCTACTGCAGTAGAAGGATTGAATGTGTTGTTTGTGTTAACAGACATGTATCATTGACTTCTGCATGTACTGTATATGTTTGTATGCATGTATCAGGTATGCGGCTGGGCTGATGGACGATGCACTGTGTAGTGCGACAGACCTACAGAGCAGCAGTTCCCTGCAAGCTCTGGTGGCGGGCCTGAAGGCCTACAGCACCTGGCAGAACGTCCACTGTCTGCAGGAATGTAGAGAGTGTACCGGGGGAATGGTCAGTGTACTAGCTACACATACATACAAGTATTGAATCTAAATCAAATGCATAGCTTCACCTATAGTCAAGTGAAACTAAATGCTGAAATCAGTTGTGTGTTAATCGTACCGTAGATTGCAGACGCGTTTATAAATGTTTACACTGTATTTATCTGAGCGGTAGGACACTGAAACAGAAATGTTTCCACGCATTTCGTTCAGTCATTTCATTCAACTAGATTTCAAGGTTGTTGCAGACACATTGGCCGCTTGTTTTGCAACATCTCCTGATTTACTACTATATCTAAGTATATACTGTACTGTATACAGTAGTTCTATATTAAGTTATTCCTGTAGTGTAGTTGTTTATGTAGTGTGAGTCATTTGAAGGGGGTTATCCATAAATATGTTATAAATTGTTATAAAAACAAATATTCTGCCTGTACTGTACATGCTCTCAAATGCAGAATTTACCCAGTATCCCAGATATATTTGTAATCAAATTAATTTATTAAAATGGTATGGAAATGTACAATTGTACTATGTGAACAATTGTGGAATATGTGAAAACAAATAAACAGAAATAATCAATGCTTTTCTAATGTTGGCAGTATCATGTTCTACTGTAATGCCAGTAGTGAGGTCATGTCTTGTGTTCTAGGGTTTCATGATGGAGAACCGCATACCAGCTCTCAAGTGTGACTCTGATGCCTTTGTCACCTTCGAGGGAGATAACGTTGTCATGCTGCAGGTAGGACCAACCAATCAGAGGCCTGTGTTCCAGTGTCGAAAAAGATTTCCAACCAATTAGACATAAGACTTAGGTGTTAGGGAAGGTAGGTTAGGGAATGAATAAGAAGCCATATTGACCTCCTTTAAATAGAAGTGCAACTGCATCACAGTCTATCTTATAAATGTCCTGCACATGCACGTGTACAGTGAAATAGAGAGGGAACAGTGAGACTGCAGCAGTGGCCTGGTATTCTGAATCACCAGTGATGAAAGCTAGTAACGATTTTGAGAAAAAAAACACAATTATACTGAGAAATAACTGTTATTTTCTGTTTTTGGGTAACCAACATTAACTGTTAATTTACATGTAAGGGATCAGTATTTATATATGACAGTAATTTCTCATTATTTTTGAAATACACTATACTGTTGTAAATCCCAGTATAAATTTACAGAAATAGTGTTGCATTCTATTAGTCATTTATGTCACTTCTATTAGTCATTTATGTCACTGTAAAATGTGTCGATATCTGAAGCAGCACACACCAGCCATCATAAGTGAAACCTTCTTAGAACAGTGACATTGGCAGTCAGCAGAATCAAAATGTGTTACTAAGAACCTCAGGTTGCAACATAACGAGACCATACAGTAATATAATCCATATGTAATGCATGCTTTTATAAATGCCTAAGCACATTACTGCTTTCTCTTCTGTGCCCACAAAGTCCCTTCATGGAAAATGACTTCCAAAGGTCTTGTAGCCACTGTTTTAATAGGAATCTGAGGCGATACGCACATGCACCCACATTACAATACTCTTCATTCACTGTGCTCTTCTTTTTGACACATCCTTCCTTAAAATTACTTAAAAAGACAACATTTAGGTTCCACTTGCCAGTATAAATGTGTAGTTGTGCACGGTCTTTTCCCAGGTCGTGGTGCGAGAGTTAATGACCCTGTACAACCAGGAGATGAGGACCAGCCTTGTGGGAGGGTTCATCAGAAACTGGACCAATAGCATTTCAGACAGTCTACGAACCAGGTCAGAACAGCCAATGAGATACATCGTGGTAAGGGTCAGACTGAAAAGCTAGTCAACACTTTCTCTGTAGCTTGTAGCGAGATGAGCTGAGATACATTTAAAATTTGCACAAAATATCATTATAGGTATAATACTGTAAGTCATTCTCGAGAATGCTTGCTATATTGAATTTGAAATTTAAACAAAAACACCCCTTCAACCTCCGTTCAATGCCATAGGGTGCTCCCTCAGGAGCTTCACCCCACATTTTGGCACAACACGTTCTCATTTCCAACTCTCAGCTCCAAAAATTGCAGTTTGGTCAATGGCCTATCTCTTCAATGTTCGAAGCGTTAGAAAGCCCTTGGCATCTTAGGATGAAGACTTCGGTCATTGACTGTTACGGCAAGGCTACCGAGTTACCACAGATTTATTTTTAGCTATATGGGCATGCAATCTCAGCGCAAGTATTAGCTCCTGGTTGTAGATAAATACTCACTATACAATCGAGACATGTTAAAATTTAGTAGTTAAATTTAAATTAAATAGTTTCAGTTATATTTAGGTATAGGATGTGTGTAGCCTATGATTTCAAGTAATTACATTTTATCATGTCTCGATTGTATATTGATTATATACAGGCCATGGAGAGAAGGATTTGATTGATTGTGTGGTGTTAAAATAAATGTTTATTTCACTTCTTTCATTTATATTTTATATAGTCACCCAAACATGATTATTTTGGTGAAGAATTACGCCCGAGTTACGCCCACTTCATGATCGTTAAACTTGTTTTCTTTTTGAGCTCGCTTTTACACTGCGCTCGCAGGCCTCATGTACCTACGTACATGAGGCCCATAGTTCTTATTTACAAAAACCCTATATTATGTTTTCAGCATGCACAGGGAACAGTAAACTATCGGATCGTAGATTACTGGTGAATTTTACTAAATGTGTATTATCTTACAATTGCTTAAATACCTCTAAGATCAAATGTCAAGGTTAAGGAAGGAAGTCATTTTAGGCAATCTCTACCTCCATGTACAGTATATGATTATTGTTGCTGTAACACTGTGCTGTTTTGAACAAAATGTGAAAGACATTAGGAGAACCTTGGATGTGGTGGGGTGCACATTTTCCTTAATCCTAACTCTGGCCAATAAGATTATATATAAAATATGACTGAGTGAGTGGTTTGTCTCCTCAGGCTTATGATACCATATCCTTTGTCTCCCAACCGCCCCAACCCCCTGGCTCTGCTGCCCTTCTCTTTGGTCCTGTAGTTTGGTATGGTTTAACACAGACACCGTGGGAGGCCTGAGGTTCCTACTGAAGGCCTTGGCCTACCGGGAGAGAGTCCTGCAGCGAAGCCTGGCTGCCCGTCTCTATGCTAAGGTGTGTGTGTGTATATATGTGTGAGTGTGTGAGTGTGAGAGAGAGGTCCTCACTCTAACCACAGTGTTGATGCTGTTGATCAGGTTGAGAAAAACAAGGAACCATTCTTTGATGCCTGGAACTCCTGCCTGCACCATATCACCAACCTGGCCTTGGCTCACATCCACAGAGGTACAGTAACACTCTAGTACTAATACTACAGTACTGCTGCCATAGAACTATATATACTGTATTAACTAGTACAGTACCACTCTAGTACTATTACTACAGTACTGCTACCATAGAACTATATATATTAACCAGTACAGTACCACTCTAGTACTAATACTACAGTACTGCTACCATAGAACTACAGTATATATATATATTAACCAGTACAGTACCACTCTAGTACTAATACTACAGTACTACATATCACCAGCCTTTGCTAACATCCACAGAGCTAATAACACATAGTGCACCAACTACTGCTACTGATGCCATTACTATTACTATTACTACTACTACTATTACTACTACTACTATTACTTGCACCACAAGTTTACAATAAACAAGTATCTATCTAGTAATATGTAACACTTCCCTAACACGCACACACACACATATTCACATTCCTAAATATCACAAAAAGTAATTGTCATTAATTACTCCGTTTCAGAATCACAGTGTAAAGTGAGTGCATGTGATAGTACATGTCATCTTATGTACTGTGCATGCACAATCACCCTTACCACTACACAACAAGATTTTAAGGAAATAAATAAATACGTTCAATGTTCTACCGTCAAAGATGAATAAGCCACAATAACAACGCACTGTAAATGGGAAGTGAATTAGAGGTTACAGTCATTTTTAGCATGTCTCTAAATGAATACAGATACACATACAGTTATTGACTGCTTGACACACTAACTGACATTTTATTCCAATATAGAAATACACTTAAAATTGACATTCAACGCCTCTTTTCACTTTTAGTACAGTTCCTTGAGGACTCAATGCAATGTAGTTGAAGTTTAAGTTTAAGTGAAAATACCACATAGATTATGTGGAATAGCACAGTAATATTCCCATTGTCACCCTGCTCTCTGATAACAATCGGTTTGAGTGACTGTTCCTCTACATCCAATGAGCCAATGTTCACCCTGCCCCCTTTTCCATGTAGTGTGCTGACGTGAAGCTATGGCTGCTTTGCTACTCTGCTACACTGACACAACGGTGCAACGATGGATGTAATGC